>PVHP010031378.1:0-21081 GCA_004024765.1 Zapus hudsonius | reverse complement strand
CTTACCACTCGCTCTAACCACAAACCCTGCTAACTCCTGGACCTGGCCCTAACACTAAAGCCAACCACACCCTGTCCCTGACTCTACCTTGGCTGTAGTTGCTGGGCCGGTAAGCACTGCACCCACCCACCCACAGCCAGTGGGGGTCTCCAGAGAGGAGGGGCTCCGTCCGTGGGCGTGGCTTTGGGCTGGGTTCGCCCAATGGCGCACCTTCCAGCGGGGGCAGGGCTTCCTGGGCTGGCTGGGGGGGGGAGCACAGCTCCTCCGTGGGACCTGCCCCGGCCGCCGGTCACCTGCCCGCTGCTGTGCCCCAGCCGCGCAGGGCCAGATGGCGGAGGAGCGCGCCAACCTGATGCACATGATGAAGCTCAGCGTCAAGGTGCTGCTGCAGTCGGCGCTGAGCCTGGGCCGCAGCCTGGACGCCGACCACGCCCCCTTGCAGCAGTTCTTCGTGGTCCTGGAGCACTGCCTGCGACACGGGCTGAAAGGTGAGCCTGCGGACCAAGGTGAATGGTGCATGGAATCAGCATATCCAAAATATTGCCGTCTTTCATAGCAGCATCTGTTTGAAGCCTTAGCCATATCTGACATTTTTGAAACTATTTTTATTGATTTGCAAGCACACAGAATGGGAGCGCCAGGGCCTCCAGCTGTGCAAATGAACTCCAGATGCATGCATCACTTTGTGCATCTGGCTTTTTGTGGGTGCTGGAGGCTTTGCAGGCAAGTGCCTTAACCGCAGAGCCATCTCTCCAGCCCTGTTTTACGTCCTTGTTCATAGTAAGTAGGGTTCACCACACATCTCAGTCCAGCTCATCACTTGCACTGGGCACATTGCAAACACTCAGTGGGGAACAGGTGTCCAGCGCTGGTCTTGGAGAGCCCAGCTCGGGAGGACAAGGCAGTGGGTGTGGAAGCATCACAAAATGCTTTAAAAAAGATAAAGGAACCTGACAAGAGGTCCTTCTGTGGAGTTGAAATGTGAGCTAAGACTTAAGGAGAAGGGGAAGAGCTGCAGAGATTCCGTGTCACAGTATTCCTAGCGCAAGGAGAAGGCAAGATGCAGAGGTCCTGAGGGAAGGACCTTGGCTCAAGGAACACTGGTAACTGAGGCACATGGAGCGGAATGGGGAAGAGAGTGAGGAGGGTTGGCTCATGCAGGAACTTGGGTCATGGTGAGGAGTTGGATTTTCTTCTAAGTGAATTTGGAGTTTTTTAATTTTTATTTTTTGGGTTTTTTTGAGGTAGAGTCTCTCTAGCCCAGACTGACCCAGAATTTACCGTGTAGTCTCAGGGTGGCCTAGATCACGGATCCTTGCTTTTTTTTTTTTTTCAAAGAGCATTCAGCTATGTCCACACAGATTGTGAGGGGGAAGTGATATGAGAAGCAGGGAACTAATTGGGTTGGGTTGTTAACAGCAGCTCAGGTGAGAGACAGCAGTGAAAATCTGAAGGAATCATGCATAAATGTTGCCATTAATTGGGCAAAGATGGAAGGATTTCACAGGTGCCCTCTTCAAACTTAGCTCATGGGCAATACGTTCTTGGAGCAAGAGTGCAGGCATGCTGTGCCGTCAGAGAAACCCTTTGGCCAGAGGCAAGGAGCGCTCACTTGCTACCTGTCCTCTTGCAGTCCCCAAGGCAGTCTGAGGACTGAGCAGTAATGCTCTGTCTGCAGCTTTCCTGTCCTTGTGAACAGTAACACTTGTTTTCCCTTTTAGTTAAGAAGAGTTTCATTGGCCAAAACAAATCTTTCTTTGGTCCCTTGGAGCTGGTGGAAAAGCTTTGTCCAGAAGCATCAGATACAGCTACTAGTGTGAGGAACCTGCCAGAATTAAAGTGAGTAGGAGCGACACTGATGTGAGGTTTTGTTTTTAACTCCCTCATAATGGCCATCTTCTCAATTCCTTGCTGATAAAACATTTTCTCATGGGGAACAAATTGTAATGTGGAACACTCTGCTCTGCTCTCTTCTGCTCTGCTGCTCTTTATCACATGATCTGGAGCAAGATTCGCACCACTCTGAGCCTCTGTTCCCTTTTCTTTCATGTGAAGGCAGTGCTCACTGCTTGCCACACAATTCAGATAGGTTGATAGGCAGAGAAGTGATTGTTAAGCTCCTGGAGTCGGCTTCGGGTAGATCTGGGCAGCTTGATACTATAGTTTAGGCCAGATCTTAGGTTCTAGGACCAGGGGCATTGTGAGAAGGCTGGAACCAACTCAGTATTTACCATGTCTGCATTTGCCGTTAGGACCACCAAATACAGACTGACAGAAACTGAACAAGACACAAATAAGCATTATTACAGACTTGGAACCTGACATTTAGGAAGAGGGTCTTAAGTTGATTTAAAAGAACCCTCTTCAGTCTCCCACAGCGACTTGACCAGCCAGGCTTGGACACTGCTGTGTGCCAGTCTGTTCCATTTGTAGATAATAGAGACAGCTCCAACCCTAAAAATCTGCGCGCTGACTGAAGGACAGCTGTGGCATCCTGAGTGTGTGCAGACTGAGGCTCTGAGCGGCAAGTAACCGTCCCAGGATCACCGGAGTGTTGGATTTTTCTAAACCCCTTCAAATCTCACTAAGGCTGCACTGTTGCCAAGGTTGTGTGGCTTTAAAAAAAATTTATTTACTTGGGTGGGGAAGAAAATGGGCACACCAGATCTGTCGCTGCAAACTCCAGGCCCATGCACTACTTGTGTATCTGGCTTTCTGTGGGTACTAGAGAATTGGACCCAGGCCATTATGCTTCCCAAGCAAGTGCCTTTAACCACAAGCTGTCTCTCCAGCCCCTCGTTTTTCTTTATTTTTTTATTTATTTGAGAGAGAGAGCCAAGAGTGTGTGGGCACACCAGGGCCTCTTGCCACTATAAACAAACTCCAGGTACATGTGCCATTTTGTGCATCAGATTTTACATGGAAACTGGAGAATCAAACTCAGGCTTATCAGGCTTTGCAAGCAATCGCCTTTAACTGCTGAGCTATCGTCCCAGCCCTGTGTATTTTTTTTTGAGCTAGGGTGGGTCTCTCTCTCTCTTTCTCTCTCTCTCTCTCTCTCTCTCTCTCTCTCTCTCTCTCTCACACACACACACACACACACACACAGAGGCTGACCTGAAATTGACTAGTCTCAGGGTGGCCTCAATCACTACCATCCTCTTAATTCTGCCTCCCAAGTGCTGGGATTAAAGGCATGTGCCACCATGCCCAGCCCTGTGCATTCCTTGTCTCTGGATCATCCTTCCTCCAAGCCTACACATAAGCTTAAAGATGGGCATGTGCCAGCTTTCGTTTCCCCTGTACTGGGGTTCATTCCCAAGGCCTCACACATGCTAGGCAAGCACACCCACTGAGCTGCACTCTAGCCCTGAGTCATTTTAGAAATTACACACAGCACTAAGTCTTTTTCTCCATTAATCCTGTGGGTATTAAGCAAGTGATAAGCTTATCAAACTGTCTGCCAGAAAAAGCAAATAAGCAAATACACATTAGTTCCCTGGTTTTAATAAATACAAAAGAATTAGACATGGTGCACACCTGTAATCCTAATGGTTAGGAGGTAGAGGTAGGAGGATCCGGAGTTTAAAGCCATCCTTAACTACATAGTGAGTTCAAGGCCTGCCTGGGCTACACAATGCTCTCTCTCTCTCTCTCAAAAAAAACTAAAAACCAAGAAAGATGAAGTAGTATGACTATCTGGGACAGTGTAGTCCGACAGAATAAGGTGTTGTTTTATTTCAGCCCCATCCCATTGCATCATACTGGGCTCAGGAGGACAACTTGACACTGCCCACCAAAATTACAAATGCATGTACCCCTCACCCCAAAATTCCACCTCTAAGCTTCTTTTGTTGTTGTTGTTTTGCAAGGTAGGGTCTCGCTCTAGCTCAGGCTGACCTGACCTGGACTTACGGTCTCAGGCTGGCCTCGAACTCAGTGATCCTCTTACCTCTGCTGGGATCAAAGGTGTGCACCACCACACCCAGCTTTAAGCCCACGCCTACCTTTAAGCTTCTTTTTAATTAAAAAAAAATTTTGTTTATTTATTTTTTCTAGGTAGGGTCTCACTCGAGCCCAGGCTGACCTGGAACTCTATAGCCTCAAACACATAGCAATCCTACCCCAGCCTCCCAAGTGCTGGGATTAAAGGGATGTGCCACCATACCCAGCCTTTCACCTCTAGGCTTTTTATCCCATAGACATCACACATGAAAATACATACAGAGCAGGACATAGTGATGTGTTCCTGTATTCCCAGTAAGATGCCATCTCAAAAAAAGAAACAAGGGGTTGGATGGCTCAACAGTTAAGATGCTTGCCTGCAAAGCCTAATAACCCGGGTTCATTCCCCAGTCCCCATGCACTGATGCTTGGTGCACAGTGGTGCATGTATCTGGAGGGAGGCCCTGTGTACCTATTCTCTCAGTCTCTCTCTTTCTTTTCCTCTGCTTGCAAATAAAGAGAATTATAAAAAAACTGGAAGTGATGACGGGCTTTTATAATACCGACACACTGCAGTGAGGTAGGTGTAGGAGACAGAAGTTCCAAGAAGTTTATTGCAAGTGCTGCAAAGAACAAGCAGAGCGAGAATCCAGAGAGATAAGCCCTGCTTCATAGCACGTATGCACCCATGTGAACATACACATATAAACATATGTATCAAAACATACAAGTTTTTTTTTAAGTGATGTCCTTTGTGTACTAAAATGGAAAGATCTTTTTAAGATGACTGTCTGGGCTGGAGAGATGGCTCAGCGGTTAAGGCACTTGCCTCTAGTGCCTAAGGCCCTGGGTTCAAGTCCCCAGGACCCACATAAGCCAGACCCACAAGGTGGTGGTGACAGTCACACACCACTGGAATGAATCTCCAAGCCAGGCTCAGTTCATGGGAGAAAAGGATTTATTTTATTATTATTTTTCTTTTCTTTTTTTTTTTTGGTTTTTCAAGGTAGGGTCTCACTCTAGCCCAGGCTGACCTCGAATTCACTCTGTAGTCTCAGGCTGGCTTCAAACTCACGGTGATCCTCCTACCTCTGCCTACCAAGTGCTGGGATTAAAGGCGTGCGCCACCACACTTGGCCAGGAAAGGATTTATTGAAACTACAGATCCAGGGGAAGTTCCATAACAGTGAAAGAGGCTGGTCCCCTTTCACAGGTCCAAACAGAGAGAAAAACCCATCACCAACACCACAGACACACCAACAAAACCGGTGTGCAGGGGGGGGAGATTTTCTTCCCCTTTATATAGCCTTAGTGCAGGGTCCTACAACCCTATCTATCCCTGACTGGTTGGTTTCCTGAGTCCTTGGAATTTCCTTCTTGCACTGCCCTCCCAGAAAGGGATGTTGGTTTTGAGCTCCCCTGAGTTTCCTTATATCCTGCCCCCTACTGAGAGGGCTTCCTTCCTGTAAACAACCTGAGACCTACCCAGGATAACCAAAAAGGTCAAGTTGACAACAAAACCTACCCATCACAATGACATTCAGGGAAATAAGGTGCAGAAACAGTATATTCAATTTTTGTGAAAAGTGCAGAGAAAGGAGTTTATGTTCATTTTTCCATGTATAAAATGTTCCCAGTGTAACGCTAAATTCAGAACAGCATATTAATGTATGGGCAAGAGGAACCAGAAAGTTGAAGAGGAAGACAGCTAAGAGAGCTGCTTGTTCTTTTGTACCTGTAAGCCAAATGCAATTTAAACTGAACTTACTGCTTTGTAGCCTTTTTTCCCATTTAATTTTAGATTTTAAACTTTTTTCCACATCAGATATTCACACCTTTTTAAACAAAACTTTAATGAACACAGAGTAATGTATTTATAGAGTGCAGTGTAGCATTTCTGTGCATGTGTGTAACATGTAATGATCCCTCCCATAGGGTAATTAGCGTGTCTATCCCCTCCAACACATCTCATTTTGTTGTGCATGGCGGCACCCTTTCTTTCTTTGTTTTGTTTTGTTTTTTGTTTTTGAGGATTAGGGTTAGGTCCCCAGCTGACCTGGAATTCACTCTGTAGTTCCAGGCTAGTCTCAAACTCATCAATCCTCCTACCTCTGCCTCCCTGGTGCTGGGATTAAAGGCATGTACCACCACACTTGGCTCATGGCATCTTTTTAAGTAGCCATAGTATTCGCTTACATGATTGATTTTGTTTTGTTTTGAGACAGGATCTCTATATATAACCCTGGCTACCCTGGTGCTTGTTAGGTTGCCTGTGCCAACCTCAAACTCACAGCAGTCTTCCTACCTTGGCATCCCAGGTGCTGGATTTGCACCGTGTGCACCACCACACCCAGCGTGCATGCGTGGTTAATTTTTGATCTCCTGTTGTCATCAAATCCCCAGTGAAAAAGCTGAACCACTTCCATTCCTGCTGAGCAGCACAGCTTGCTTTTCTACTATTTCTCCATTGTAGTGATTTGAATCAGATGATGTTTTCTGAATGCTTGCTCATGCCAGTTTGGGAGGTGGAGCTTGGCTGGAGGAGGTAGTGTTGGGACAGGCTTAGGAGCTCAGCTCACGCTCCTGCTGCCATTTTCCACCTGCTGTGACAGAGGTGATGTTCTGCCTCTACTCTTGCCACACTTTCCCTGCCACCATGAAGCTTTCCCTCGAGACTATAAGCCAAAAAAAAAATCTTTCCTCCCATCAGCTGCTTTTGGTGTAGTGCTTTGTCCCAGTAACTGGAAGGTTACTACAACCATATTAAATACCGTATTTCTCCTTCATTTTCTTTCCTCTAGTTTTACATCATTTATTCAGGTTCCAGTGCCTTTTTTTTTTTTAATTGATGGTAGCTTAACCCTTCTAATCCTGGCTCCCAGAGTCTTCTAGGGCACATGTGCCCTATAAACCAGGTCTTTGACCCTGAGACCCCCTTATGTGCACACTGATGATCGTAGCATTGTCTTTACAACATTCTTGGATGTTACAGATGCACTTACTCTTAGAACAGTACTTTTTTCCTCAGTTTTAGGTCTACAGTTGAAGCTTTTTTTTTTCTATTAATGTTTATGTTTTATTGCTTTAATTCGGGGGGTTGTTTTGTTTTGTTTCTTTTTTCAGTTAGGGTCTTGCTCTAGCCCAGCTGACCTAGAATTTACTATATAGTCTCAGAGTGGCCTCAAACTCATGGGGATCCTCCTACCCTCTGCCTCTGAAGTGCTGGGATTAAAGGTGTGTGTCACCAGGCCTGGCTGCTTTAATGTTGGTGTGCTAAGATTGGTTAGGTTAAAACTGGGAGGTAAGAGGGGGCGGAAAGATTGTGAGAGCCATGGTGGGGGAGACTATCCAGAGGCATGGCACCCCTCAGTAACAACACACTTGGGCCAGGAGAACCAGGCTATCCATGGTCCCCTACCACAAAGGGAGAGGGGGCATTGGGGAATTGGGGATATCAACTCATTGTTTGCCCACTAAATAATGTAACTCATGGACAATAAATAAATATATATATTTTTTATATATAATATATAATATAGTAATATATACTATATAGTATATATAATTACATATTATATGTAAATTATATATATAATTATATATATAAACTAGGAGGTAGAGGCAAAAGAATCAAATGTTCAAAGTCATTCTTGGCTACATAGTGAATTTGAGGCCAGTATGGGCCACATGAAATCCTGTCAAAATAAATTAAAACAGGAACAGGGCATGGTGGGTACCTGCCTTTAATCCTAGCACTTGGGAGGCAGAGGTGTAGGAATATCAATGTGAGCTCGAAGCCAGCCTAGAGCAAAATTACAGAGTGATTTTCAGGTCAGGGGTAGTAGTGCACACCTTTAATCCCAGCACTCAGGAGGCAGAGGTAGGAAGACCACTATGAGTTCAAGGCTACCCTGAAACTACAGAATGAATTCCAAGTGAGCCTGGGCTAAAGTGAGACTACCTCGAAAAACAGAAATAAATAAAAGTTTAAGGTGCTAAATTTTATGTTATATGTATTTTACCACATTTAAAATAAAATATAAAGAGCTGGAGAGATGGCTCAGCAGCTAAAATTACTTGCTTACGAAGCCTGATGGCCGGAGTTCAATTCCCCATCACCCACATAAAACCCAGATTCACTCAGCAAGATACCGTGGTACCCCATCCCATACATGCATGTGCACACACACACAAACATTTAAAATAAAATGCACGTGTACATTGGCACCAACACTTCAGAAATGTTAAGGCTTAGACTCTTTTTTAAAATGCCTGGCGTGGTGGCGCACGCCTTTAATCCCAGCACTCGGGAGGCAGAGGTAGGAGGATCGCCTTGAGTTCAAGGCCACCCTGAGACTACACAGTGAATTCCAGGTCAGCCTGGGCTAGAGTGAGACAGCACCTCAAAAGAACAACAACAACAACAAAATCACTTTTTGTAGCTAATTTTTTTCTTTTTGTTAAAGACACGATTATCATACAAAATTCCCAAAGCACTCAGAGGTGAGCAGCAAGTCCTTTCCTCTGCCAGTCCAAACATCACATCCTGTGACTAACCCTATGCATTTGGGTGGGTTCCCCTGGCTCAATTGAGGGACTTTTTCTGCTTTCTGTTATTGTTATACCACAACAGTTTGATTCATTGTTTGAATTCTAGGACTGGTGTGGGGAGAGGCCGAGCTTGGCTTTATCTTGCACTCATGCAAAAGAAACTGGCAGATTATCTGAAAGTTCTTGTAGACAACAAACATCTCTTAAGGTATTTCATTATCATTGCTTATCTTTTACTTTGTAAATAACCAGAGCAGAGTCGTATAGATCATTGTGACGTCTTAAATGTTCTGTGTCTTACTTTTCAAATTCTTTTTTGAGCACTGAGATCTCAAAGTCATTATGAATGATTCTTGAAACTGTTCATTTTGAAGAATATCAAAGGTAATTCTTCCAACTACCAGTACCAGTTGGTAACTCACAGACCATCCTAGTAAGTTGCAATGAAAGTGTATTTATTAGACTAGGGAATAAAAAAAAACTAGGTACAATAATTTTTGTGCTTTTTATAAGAAAACACATGGTCTAGTTTAGGATTCCATGTGCAGTTTGTCAAGTTTTATATTTCTCAGCATCAGTAAAAACTTAAACTGCCTATCGCATTTGACTGTTTCACTTTTGAAGTTTATGACTATATAAACAGTTACTATAAAATAAATTTTATCTAAACAGACTACTTATAAGGCAGAAATCTCTAGAATTCTCTCATTTAGTTGAGATTAAAAAATACTTTTTATGCCAGGCTTGGTGTTGCATGCCTTAAATTCCAGCACTTGGAAGGCAGAGAGGTAGGAGGAGGATCACTGTGCGTTCTAGGCCAGTCTGGGCTAGAGTGAGACCCTACCTAAAAGCCAAAAATTAAAAATTACTTTTTATAGCATGGCCTAAACTCAGATTTTTTAGTATTTTCAAGTCATGGCTTATAATTGAATTTATTTTCTTTACCTGGCAAATGTTGATTTTTAAATATTTCACATAATTTGAATGTAGCTACATTGGGTAACTTTGAGTTACAGGTTTCCTTCTGATGAATGAATTCTTAAGACAATAAATTATCTCTTGTGTGTGTGGTACACGTGCACACACGCACACAGTGGCCTGAATGTCACTGGATTTATTAAGCTGGCAAGTCATTGGTGACCCAGAGCAGTAGTAGGCAGCTCACTGTGAGTGCTCCAGGAGACTAGGAGGTAGGGTTGGAAGGAAAAGCTGCAGGGGTCTCTCAGTGAAATGCAAGAAAAGGGGTTGGGTCTTCTTCTCTTTTTTTAATATTTTATGTATGTCTGTGTTTATTATTTATTTATTTATTTATTTATTTGAGAGAGTGAGAGAGAAAGGGGCAAACAGGGAGAGAGAATGGGTACGCCAGGGACTCCAGTCACTGCAAAGGAACTCCAGACACATGCGTCACCTTGTGTATCTGGCTTCATGTGGGTACTGGGGGATTGAACTTGGGTCCTTCTGCTTTGCAGGCAAAGCCTTAACTGCTAAGCCATTTCTCCAGCCCGTTGGGTTTTCTTCCTGCATGTGAAGAGGTCTTATTTATTAGTGAGGGTAGAAGTGGCCCATCCTCATACAGAGGAGCCAGGGAAGACACTCATTTAAGAGGAGGGGTTTGCTCAGGCTTGCAGCTTTGGAGGTTTAGCCCATAATGGTTGATCAAGTTGCTTTGTGCCTGTAGCATGGAGAAATAAAAACTGATCACTTCCTGGCCAGAAAGTGAAAGAGAAGAAAGGCAATGGACCCACTCTCCCCTCTGAAAGCCACCCTCAGTGACCCAAAGACCTTCCACTAAGCCATACTTCTTAAAGATTCCAGGGACACTAAACTGGGGGCCCCTATAGCAGAGAAAGAAGTCAGTGCTCTTGACACAGTGGAAGAAGGGGTCCCCAGCAAGAAGCTCTGCTCCAGGGACAGGGTGGTAGCCAGGCATGAGCCAGTAGCTGGAAAGGCGGGACCGGTTGGAATGCAGGGATGAAGAGTAAAGACATCTCCATCTCTTTCAGTGAGTTCTATGAACCTGAGGCATTAATGATGGCGGAAGAAGGGATGGTGATTGTCGGTCTGCTTGTGGGACTCAATGTTCTTGATGCCAATCTCTGCCTGAAAGGAGAAGACTTAGATTCCCAGGTAAAATGAAATCTGGACTGTAGACGGAAGAATTGGGCTAAAAATTTTGAACATAAGGTCTGTAGACATGCTCTGAACCTAAGAAAGTATCAGAAGGAAAGAGCCTGCTGATGGCGGTTGCTGTGCCGGGAAGGGTAAAGAAAGAGCATGGGCGGAGGCACACAGTAACCAAATCATGTTTGGGAATGGGCAGAAAGTTCTGTGAGGCTGGCTCAGAATAGGGTGAGGTGAGGTGGGGCTGGGCCAGGTGGTTCGTCCATCTGAGGCTCTAGCTCTTGTTCCTTGAGCTGTGGGAAGTGGTAGAGGTTTTGAGCTGTGCACTGACACACCTGGCCCTGGGTTTAGAAAGATCGTTATGGCTGCATCAGGTAGAAGTTAGAAGTGGCCTGATGGGCAAGGAGATGGCTCATGGATAAAATGCTTGCCCACAACTTTTGAGTACCTGAGTTCAGGTCACCAGACCCCACATAAAAAGCTGTCGTGGGCTTCTGTAACTTCAGTGTGCCTATTGCAAGGGGAAATGAAGATACAGTAGAACTTGCCAAAGGTCATGGATCAGCTAGCCTGGGGAATGGAACAGGGAACAGTGACAAGAATTGAGAGACCGTCCCTCAAATGAGATGGAAGGCAAGGACCACCCAAAAGTTATTCTCTGACCAACCACAGTCTCTCACACACACACCAAACAAAAATAAGCTGGGCGTAATGGCACACAACAAAATAAAGGAAATCACCTAAAATAGAGAAAGCAAAGACATTGGGGAGATAGAGGCCTTAAAAGGTTGGGTGGCATATACCTTTAATCCCAGTACTTAGAGGCAGAGGAAGGATCGCTGTGAGTCGAGGTTAGCCTGGGACTAGAGTGAATTCCAGATCATCCTGGGTTATTAAGCTCCTACCTCTGAAAAAACAAACAAAAAAAGGTTGGATGAGGAGTCAGAGCAGGGAGATTTGAGGAGTCAGGTGATAGAATGGGACACTAACCAGAATAAGTGGTAATATTTGTCATTGGTAAATGTTACCAGTGAGCTGTCTGAGGTCAGATGGAAATCATGAATAGGTCTTTCCACGTTGGTGGTCCTTCATCTTTGAGTGATAGGTGGGCTAGGCTTACAACTCCAAGTCCTCACAGCTAATCTCTAGGCCTTAGAAGCTAGAGATCTCAATGCTCAGTTAGAGACTTCTTGCTCTGGGCAAATTGCAAGTAGCCCGACACTTGGCATCTAGGAAGTCTCAGCTCTAAGTAGCAGTTGGGGCAATAGCAGACGATGCCAGTTAGAGTTTGAGCTCTCAGCCAGGTGCGATAGTGCCCACCTCCAGTCTGCTGCCATCAGAGGCCTGAATGGCCTTCTCCTAGCACTTTCACTTAGAGGAACAAATATTACAGGGTGCTCAGAATGAAGACATAAAGAAAGCTTGTACAAAACTGCCACTCTCAACAGACCTTGACAATGTTTAATGGTACTGGACCCTGCCCAAGTGCCTTAGGAAGAGTTGGGTCCCTCTGATCTGTGTCAGTAGTTAACTTTTGTGCCTACTTATTTATATCCTTTCTATTTCTATTGTCCATCTTTTTCTGCATTGTTTGCATGCACTAAAAAATGGTGACATTTTGGGATTTCTGGTTATTGTTGAACTATTTATTGACACCTTCCATAAATATAGGTGATATGCCATGATCATAATCCCTTTCTCCCGACTCCTTCCTCCACTGAATCCCTTCTGCTTTCTAACTAGGCTTCTATTTTTTTGTTTGTTTGTTTGTTTTTGAGGGGAGTTGTTTTTTGTTTTGTTTTATTTTTGAGGTAGGGTCTCACTCTAGCCCAGGCTGATTTGAACCCTTGGCAGTCTTCCTGCCTGAGACTGCGGTGATTAACAGTGGACCCACACTCCTGGCTAAGTAGCACACTCTTTCATGGCTGGGACATTTTGTTCTCTGGCCGCTGACCTCCTGCTTCTTTGTTGTACTTCTTTTTCAAGTGTTTCTAGGCAGTTGGTTCTGCCTGATGAACTACAAAAGCATCTGGGCATGGTGGCTCAGGTCAGCCTGAACAAGACCCTGCTTCAAAACAAAACCAAAGGAAGCGTTGGACTGCTTACAATGCAAACTTCCAGGCACAAAATGGCCTTGATATTCATGACTTCACAGTGTCTGATAATACCTACACATAATGGGAGGAAAAGATGATGACACTAACGCAAAACAAACTAATTGAGAGGGAGAGATGTAAGGGGAGAGGGAATCATGATGGTTTATGGTCTACAATCACCACAGCAAGTCTGATAACCCATGAAAGGTCAATGGAGACAGACACCAACGATACCCATCACAACCCAGGGCAAAGGTCCAGAGACACTTACGATCTCAACAATAGAGCAAACTTAAAACTCACCCACTATGACTCAGGGAACTGAGCAAAAGAGGGGACGGACAGAATGTAAGAGCCATGGTGGGGGAGAATATCCAGAGACATTGCCCCCCTCAGCAACAACACACAAAGGGGGAAGAAAAGAAATACTGGCTGCCTCTGGTGCAGTTCATAACACCCTACCCTATGGACAGATCCAGTATGCGCACTGAGGAAGGACCTCAGTGAGTAGGGGACAGAGAGGAGGGAAATGGGAATACCTTCACAAGATTTGCTAATACAATTTATATACTTATTCATAATAAAGGTATTAAATTTTAAAAAATAAATAAAAATAATGGTTTATGGTCTATAATTATGGAAGCTATCAATAAAAAGTTTTAAAATATACTGAAGGAAAAAAAAAGATAAAACCCTGTTGAATTTTTTTTTTTTTTTGAGACGAGGTCTTACTTTGTTGCCCAAAATGCCTGTGTTCAAGTAATCCTCCTACTTCAGCCTCGAGAGTAAACTGGTCCACAGGGATTTCCATGAAACAATAGATGTCAGTAAGCCTCCTATTCTAATCTAAACTGAAGGACAGTGTCTGTCATGTGTATGGCTGGCCCTGTTGGTATCTGAGGGTTATTGTGCATTTTTAAGAAAATACTGTTCTGAACCAGGATATGGTGGCAATGCTTGTAATCCAAGTATTTGAGAGACTTGGACAAGAGGGTGGCAAGGTTGGGGCCAGCCAGAGCTATTTAATAAGACCTTGTTGAAGAGAAAGAGAACTCTCTTATCCAATTTGCTTTTGTTTTTATTGAATGCTGTCAAATACATTTTTTATATAATTTATTTGCAAGACAGAGAGAAGGGGTACGCCAGGGCCTCTAGCCACTGCAAACGAACTCCAGATGCATGCACCACTTTGTGCATCTGGCTTTACATGGGTACTAAAGAATTGAACTCAGGGCATTAGGCTTTGCAGGCAAGTGCCTTAACCACTTAGCCATCTCTCCATCCCCCTTTCAAATACTTTTTAAAAATATTAGTTGCAAGGAGAGAAGAATGAGTGTATGGATGCACCAGGGCCTCTTGCCACTACAAGCAAATGATAGACACATGCATCACTTTGTGCATCTGGCTTTACATGGGTCCTGGGGAATTTGAACCTGGGCTGGTAGACTTTGCAAGCAAGTTGCCTTGAACCACTGAGCCATCTCCCCAACCCTTAATTACTTTTAAAAAATTTTTATTTATTTGTAAGCAGAGAAATAGACAGAACGGGCACTTCAGCCGCTGCAAAAAACTACAGACACATGCACCTCTTTGTACATCTATCTTGCTTTTCATGGGTATCAAACCTGGGTCATTAGGCTTTGCAGGCAAGTGCCTTAACTGATAAGCCATCTCTCCAACCCTCAAATACTTTTTGACATCTATATAAGTGTTATATCTGTTTTTAATCATAAATTTAAAAATTAACTTGTAGATTTCTCATTATATACTATTTCTGTATCCCTAAAATAAGTTCTTCTTGGTCACTGTGTGTTATTTTCATGTACTTCATATTGATATGTTTATGGTTTGTTTGGAATTTTTGTTTTGTTTTGTTTTGGTTTTGGTTTTTCGAGGTAGGGTCTCGCTGACCTGGAATTCACTATGTAGTCTCAGGGTAGCCTTGAACTCACAGCAATCCTCCTACCTCTGCCTCCTGAGTGCTGGGATTAAAGGCGTGCGCCACCACTCCCGGCTTTGTTTGGAATTTTTGTGTGTCTGCTTGGAAGTAAAACTGTGGAGGATTTCCTGTACTCTTTGCCATCTTCCAGTGCAGGGTAGTTTTACCTCATCAATGAACTGAAAAGCATTCTTCTGTTTTGTGCTGTGGCTTATTAGAACACAAAGGTAGGTTTTGTTTGTTCATTTTGCTTTTGTCCTTAAAGGTTTGCTAGAACTTACTGCTATGACCACTTCAACTTTATACATTTTTTGGAACTAGTTCTTTGACCACTTTAATTTTTTGCTTAGTTTTTGGTCCATTTATTGGTTTTCTATATCTTAGGACAATTTTTAGCCACTTATCTTTCTGAAGAATATTTCTTTCAGTCTCTTAAGCTAGATACTGTTCCCATATTCTGTCATCTTTTTAAAACCTCACTGTCTCAATGGTGGTGTTAGGCCTCTGTTCAGTGTTGATTGGGCTAGGTAGAGATGGGTCTATCATATGGTATCTCACTTGCAGTGTTGGGTATCTGGTGTTGGTCGGGCTCAGGAGCCATAGGATCATCCTACCATGTTAATCTTGAAGAGCCATCTTCTGCTTCTCAGTTCCACTTGGGCAGTAGGGCTTCGTTTGCTTTCTAATCTACTAACTTCTTATTTACATAGTGCTGTAGTCAACTTTCTCATTGCTGAGACAAAGAACCCAACCAAAAGGCAGCTTTTGGAAGGAAAGGGTTTATTTTGGCTTATAGACTCAAGGGAAACTCAATGATGTCAGGGGAAATGATGGCATGAGCAAAGGGGCGGACATCACCTCTGCCATAGCACTGCAAACAGCAGTCAGGAAGGTGTGCCAAACACTGGCAAGGGAAGCCAGCCAATTATAACTCTCATAAGCCTACCCCAACAACACACCTCCAACAAGGTGCCATCGGCTAGGGGTCAAGCATTCAGAACACAGTAAGTTTATGGGGGACACCTGAATCCAACCACTGCAACCATACATGATGTAAAATTCAATGCACTCAGCTCAACTCCAAAAGTCACCACAATTTTTATCGGTCCTGGTGATATTCAAACATCCCCATAATCCAAAGTCTTTCAATTGATCCATAATACCAAAAAAAAAAAAAAGGCACAGAACATTTACACTGCAAAAGATGGCACTGGGCATAGCAAGGACAAATTGAACCAATACTAGATTTAAAAAAAAAAACAGGGTGAATATCAAATTCCTCCTCCAAGTCCAACAACTCTAACCAGTGTCTGGAGTTCCAATTTGTCCCTCCAGGCAGGATACTCAAAGTCCTGGAAAACACCATCCAATGTCGACAGTTCTCCTTGGCAGCCATCCCAATGGCATCTCCATAGCAACCCACACTTCATCCTTATGGCTCCATTGGGCTTCAACACAGGTAATCCAACAGGCCTGCTTCACACTGCCCATGGCCATTTCCAAAGAAACAAAACCATGTTGTACATCCAATAATCCTCTCTTCCTGCATTTGTTATACTCTGATACCAATTTGTTAATCCAGGGGGGAAATAAAGCCAACTTTGAAGAGCAGGAAAATTTGAAACATTCAGGCCCCTTCCTTCTTGCTGTCCCAATGCAGATCACCTGACCCAGTCTCAATGGTTGTCATCTCTCAAACAATTGCAGCTGAAAGGGCAGCAGTTTCAACCCAGATATTTCATTTCTTTCTGTGCCATCTCCATCTGCTCACATCAGTCTTTTTCTATGCAAAGCAATGCTACACAAGTTCTCAGGACACAGGCAGGCAGAACGCAGCAGGGCTCTCACACAAACTGCTTCCAGACCAGTCCAGACCAGTCTCACCCTTGTAAGCCAAACCTCATAGTCCATAGTTCTCACTGTGTTCAGGTCTTTCCAGCTCTGACCAGAATGGTCCATCAAGCTGTACTTACAGCACTTCAAGGCATCCCTTACGCCAAGGTTTCATATCCTTCCACATTCCTCCTATAAATCAGCTCCAAAAAGCTAAAGCCCCAGAATCAGGGTTCTAGTAGAAGAACCCATCCAAAAGCTTCTTATGGAGGAATGTGTTTATTTAGGGTTACAGACTCGAGGGGAAGCTCCATGATGGCAGGGGAAACAATGGCATGAGCAGAGGCCAGACATAACCTCCTGGCCAATATCAGATGGACAACAGCAACAGGAGAGTGTGCCAAACACTGGCAAGGGGAAGCTGGCTCTAAACCCCATAGGCCTGCCTTCAACAACACAGCTCCAACAAAGTGCCAAAACTTTCTGATCATCACAAGTAACAGAGGTGGGCAGTATTTAGCTAGTAGGGACTAAAGATAGCTCAAGATAATTTGGATCCCAACCTATAACCTTTCAGATCTCCACAATCACAGCAAGTTTAGTCGCCTAGTAGAATGTATAACACAGGTGTAGCTTTTTTTCTAGGAACTTTAGTTCACACTATTGTTAGTTTCTTCCTACTTATTCCTATAAGTAGTACAGTTACTTATGACTCGGTTCTTTATTACAGAAGTGCATGCTCATTAAAAAACATTGGGTATTGTGGTACACACTTGTAATTCCAGCACTGGGGAGGGCTGAGATGGCTGGATCCTTGGGACTTGCTGGTCAGCCAATCTAGAGTAATTGGTGAGCTTTAGGCAAAAAAGATGGACACCGCCTGAGGAATGACACCAGAGCTAGTCCTCAGGCCTCCACATCCACCTCCCCACACACACACATACACACACCAAAGAAAAACACCTGGGCAATATCTATAAAGTGTGAATTTCCTTCTCTTCCCTCTCAATCCTTCTTTCTTCCTCATTGTGATGGTGAAGATTCTGGGGAAAAACATTGAAGAAGCTGTGCATGTAGATAGGTGTTCCTAGGTTTTATTATCAGTTAAATCTTTCCCCAGCTGTGTGAACGCTCATAGTCACTGTCCCTGGGCTCAGGCAGGGGTTGTCAAAAGGGCCAGAGCCACCTGAAGGCTGCCCTTGGCTTTGGTGAGAGCTGGGGGTGGAGCAGCCTGGGCTCTCTGCATGTGGTCTTTCCACAGGTACTTCACAGAAAAGCTCTGAACTTTCAAGGCATATGTCACCTGGAGAAGACCAGGTAGAGATAAATTGCCTGTTTTCACTGTGCCACACAAAGAACAGTGTCATTTCCACTGCACTGTACTCAAGACAGGCCCTCAGGCTGCCCCTGGTTAAAGACTGAGAGTAGAGCTGCTTCTTAATTGAAAGGTAGTGTCGGAGAAATTGCAGTTGTGTCCTAAAGCCATCGCACACAGCTTTGGCTTCACCATAGAAGGGCTGTTACAGGGTTAATGCTATTTATAGCATTATTCTTTGATTTAGACAGTGTTATCCAGGAGGTCTTTTCACATTATCACACAGTCTTTGTTACTGTTGCATAGTTGCATAGAGTGTGCTGTGGTTCAGCTATAATGTGACTGATGTTTCCCCATAGACACTGTGTTTTATACACACACACACACACACACACACACATAATTAGAGAGGCAATCAGAGAATGAGTGAGTTTGTGCATAGCAGGGCCTCCTGCTAATGAAAACTAATTCCAGACTCATCCTCTACTTTGTGCATCTGGCTTTATGTGGGGACTGGGGAATTAAACCCAGGCTATCAGGCTTTGCAAGCAAGTGACTTTAACCATTGAGCAATCTCTCCAGTTTCACCCTCAAGTGTTTATTTATATATTTACTGGGTTCTTTATATATTTTCTTGGTCTCATAAACCAGGCTGGCTTTGAACTCATCTACCCAAAATAACTTTTTTTTTAAAGTAGGATCTCACTGTAGCCAAGGCTGACCTGGAATTCACTATGTACTCTCAGACTGGCCTCAAACTCACATCGATCCTCCTACCTCTGACTCCTGAGTATTGGAATCAAAGGCCTATACCACCATGCCCAGCTCATTTTGAACAAATCCTTCTGCCTCCACCTCCCAAGTTCAAACACTCTTTTTCTTTTCTTTTTTTTTTTTTTTTACTTTTTGAAAACTTGTTATTAATAGCTCCCATAATTATAGATTATAAACCATTATGATTCCCTCCCCTCCCATCTCTTCCCCCTCTCAATTAGTCTCTGTTTTGTTTCAGTGTCATCATCTTTTCCTACATTATGTGTAGTTATTATCAGGCACTGTGACGTCATGAACATCAAGGCCATTTTGTATCTGGAAGTTTGCGTTGTAAGCAGTCCTCCCCTACCTTTGGCTCTTACAATCTTTCCCCCACCTCTTCCACAATAGACCCTGAGCCTCGGGAAGTGTGATGGAGATGTCCCAGTGCTGAACACTCCACTGTCATTTCTTCTCAGCACTGTGGTGTCTTTTGAGCAGTGGTCACCACCATCTGAAAAAGAGAAGCTTGTCTAGCCACAAGTGAGAGTAGCATTATTGTATGTGTATGCTTATTTTTTTAAGTACTTACTTAAGCCAGGTGTGCTAGTGTACTCCTTTAATCCCATCACTCGGGAGGCAGAGGTAGGAGGATTGCAGAGAGTTCGAGAGACTACATAGTGAATTCCAGATCAGCCTTGGCTAGAGCAAGACCTTACCTTGAAAAAAAAACAAGAAAAAAAGGGAGGCTTACTTATAAGACATTTTGGTGGGCTTAATATATGTATTTAGCCAGACAACAGCAGGCATTACTCTCCTAGTGCTCATGACCTCCCCTGCCATGGGCTTTTGACTAGGTCTTCAGTACCAGGCAGGTTTTCCCCCATGGAGTGGGCCTCCAGTCCAATTAGAGACCAATTAGTTTCCCCCACAATAGACGTGCTACTATCGCCTCAGTTGGCACATTTGGCCTGACTGGCCAGTCTTAAGGCTTGCAAGGTCCACTGCTGTTTACCACCGTTGATGACTTCTCTCCCCCATAGGGCTGAAGGCAGCCATAGCTTTTACCAGCTTTCTGTGAGCTAATTAACAGGGAGGAGATTTCCACAGCTCAGTTCCACCTTGATTTCTCAGTGACCTGCAGCCCAAGCTTGTGTGGTCTTCAGCAGTAGAGTCTTACCATCTCATTCTGGTGGGCAATCAAGAGCCTTGGCGATGGCCTGTAATGTTTTGGAGGCCTCAGGAATCTCCTGGCCAACAACTCACTGGAAGGTACCCCATCCCTGGCACTGACGTTTGTCTAGTCACACAAGAGCTTTATTTCCTGACAGAGCTGTCCTCCCCATTGGGAGAAGACAAAGCCTTTGATGTTTAGCTGTGTAAAAGCATCACTCCCTAGTTCCCAGCAGAGGAAGAGGATTTTCTCTGACTAGACCATTTACCCATTGGAAATGTCAGGTAATGTCACCGACTTAGTCTAGTGATCTCAGGAGCGGGGGTCCTCTCTCTTTCTCTTATAACTTTGTACCTAAGGAACTTTTTTGGTCTTTATAAACATATGCTCTTCTTTGGATATGTGCCCAATTGTGGGAGTGAAAAATTTGAATTTCAATGGTTGTAGCTGTGTAGAAAATGAGGAATGCTGTCTTTCGTTTAAGCCTGTGCCTTTTACTTCAATCAGGTTGGAGTGATTGATTTCTCCCTCTACCTGAAGGACATGCAGGACCTCGACAGTGGGAAAGAGTAAGTGCCACACAGTGCATCTCCTCCTCACTGGCAAACAGGCTGCTCTTGGCTTTGCTTTAAGATCTTAGCTTTTGTTACTTTTAACTACACAGCTCAACCTTTCAGCATCCTCACTGTTGAAGGAAGCTCTCAGCAGCACAGAGCATGCTTGTGGACGTGTTGAACCCACGAACACCAAGAAAAGACCACAGACTCAAATTTAGACCAAATAAAAGCAAGCTGTATTTGTGCACACAGCAGCTGGTCAGCGGCTGTCTCACCCAAAAGCAGGGCTTCAGAGACCAGCAGCCCGCAAAAGAAAAAGTGAGGTTTTTATATATAAAAACTTGCAGAGTTTCCAACAAGGGGTTTAGCAAGCAGAGTACATAATTAAAAATTGGCATTTTTTGCTGGATGGCATGGGTCTTATCATGGTCAAGGAGAGGAATAACATAGATTCTGGGAAGAGTGGTAGCATAGTCAGGGGGGAGAAATTCTTGGGAGGGGTAGAGCACAGTCACAGAAATTCCAGGTAAGTTCAATGTCACATTAAACAGAACTTTGTTACAGAATAGCTTCTAGCTTCAAGATGGAGTCTGGTTCTTCAGAAGCTCTCCTTTCATCTGGCCTGTGCCTCCATCTCTGTCCGATCTCACTCCATCCCTCAGAGAAAGCTACTCTTTTAATGCCTTGCAGAAACATGTTTGTTGGTAGTATAACTGACTTGACAGCTTGTTTGTGTATATATGGAATAGCACTGTGTGAGTCACCTTTGGATTTGTTTGTTGATGATGGAGTAT
>PVHP010031377.1:0-21063 GCA_004024765.1 Zapus hudsonius | reverse complement strand
AAAAAAAAATTGCAAAAATATATAAATCTGCCAATCACCAAATGGGTTAATGAAATGAACATACATTTCACAAAAGAAGAAACACAAATACCCAATAAGTACTTTTTTTTGGTTTTTTGAGGTAGGGTCTCACTCTAGCCCAGGCTGACCTGGAATTCACTATGTAGTCTCACAGTGGCCTTGAACTCATGGTGATCCTCCTACCTCTGCCTCCCGAGTGCTGGGATTAAAGGCATGTGATACCATGCCTGGCTCCAATGAGTACTTTAAAAAGTATTATCATCCCTAGCCATGGAAAATGTAAATCAAAACAACTTTGAGACACCATCTTACACAAATAATAATGGCTATCATCAAGAAAACAGAAAATAAATGATAAGGATGGTAAAATGGTAAGGATGTAGGGAAAAATGAGCCCTCTTCCACTATTGGTGGGTGTCATGGTTTGATCCAGGTGTCCCCCACAAACAAATGAATGTGTTTTCAGTGATTGATCCTCAGCTGATGACAGTTCAGGAATTAGAACCTCACTAGATATGTGTTGTCAGGGGCGGGTTTATGGGATTATAAACCAGCTTCCCCTTGCCAGTGTTTGGCACACCTTCCTGCCATTGTTTGCAGTGCTGTGGCAGAAGTGATGTCCAGCCCTCTGCTCATGCCATCATTTTCCCTGCCAGGATGGAGTCTCCCCTCGAGTCTGTAAGCCTAATAAACCCATTCCTCCACAAGCCGCTTTTGCTTGGGTTCTTTCTGCACAGCAACTAGAAAGCTGACTGCATTATGGACAATATGAAAACAAAAATAAATTAAAATTAAAAAAAAGAAAGCTGACTGCAACAGTGGGAGTGCAAACTAATAGAGCCATTATGGAAATCAGTATAGAGATATCACAAAAAAAATTAGAAATAGAACCTCCATTGCCCTAGCTGTATCACCCTGGACATATAGCCTAAGGAATCCACACTTTACTACAGGGATACTTGCACATCCATGTTTATTGCAGCTCTGTTTACCATAACTAAGAATCAGAATTGGCCTAGATTACACATCAATAGATGAATGAATAATGAAAATTTGCTATATACACAAAATGGAATTTCATTCAGTGATATGGAGAAATGAAATTATGAAATTTGCAATAAAATGGATGAACCTGGAAAGAATCATGACAAGTGAAGAGATGCAAACTCAGAAAAAACAAAACCATATGTTAGCTCTGATATGCAGGTCTTAGCTTGGAATCTTTATAGGTTTATATATAGGGAGCAAATGTGGACAAAACCTGTAAAAGTGGAACCATAACCAAAATCAAACAGAAAGAACAGAAAGAAGGAAGCTAGTAGGGGTGAGATTAGGGAGGAGAATGGAGTTGGGTAAAGGAGCAGGTAAGCAATCAACAAAAACACACTGCATCTGAATATGCCAGAAGAATGATGCCTAAATTTTGATATGCCAACTAAAACAATAAAAACTAAAACCACCCTGAGATTCCATTTCACCCTGGACAGAATGGGATAAAAAGGACAACAAATGCTGGTGATAGTGTGGAAAAAGAAAAACCCCACCACCACCTTCTCTTCCTCCTGCTCCTCCTCTTCTTCATCCTCCTCTTCCTCTATTTAGTTTTGTTTATTAAATATTTTTTATTCATTTTCAAGCAGACAGACACAGAGAGAGAGAAAGAGAGAGAACCAGGGCCACCACCTTGTGGGTCTGGCTTATGTGGGTCCTTGGGAATTGAACCCAGGGCCTTAGGCACTGGAGGCAAGTGCCTTAACCACTGAGCCATTTCTCCAGCCCTTCTATTGAGACTTTTTAAAAATATAATTACCATATAAACCAACTATACCACTCCTAGACCTATACACATCCTAAGGACTCCACATGTTACCTGCTTGGCCATGTGTAGTGCTGCTGTATTCACAATAGCTGGGAAATGAAATCAGCTTAGATGCCCATCAACACACTTAACTGAAGACACCACAGGCTCTGTCTGGGACACTGAGAAATCAAGCTGGAACTGAGAGGGAAACCGTCTTCCTGCAGACTCTATGTGAGCTGCTGGGGGACGAAAGCGTCAACAGTGCGAACAGGCTATGGATCCTTCAAACTACAAAATCAACCAGTTAGGCAAGATGTACCCCTGGGTGCATTAGTGGCAGATAAGTTATGGGGATAATCAACTACTCTCTGATAGGACATGTTGCTCACTCAGGGGGAGGGAATTTGTGCCTGGTACTAAAAACCAAATCAGAAGCCTATGGCTTAAAAGGTCATTATGCTAAAGGGAAGCTACCTCTGTCCTTTGCCTAACTGAAGAAGTTATTCCCATCAAAAAGCCTTCTAAACCCCTTTGATGAAAGCTGCTCTCATGCTTAGAGAACCTGCTTTCTACAGATAGTGGCAAATACCAGGAAGATGACAGACCCATTAAAATGACAAGAAGAGAAAGCCAAATGGTCAAGTCACCCCTAGCACACCTGCCAAGGCCCAGGAGGCACTACAGAGGAAATGATGGATTAAAAATGAGTGTTGCTTTCTCACTGTTACCCAGAAAATCTTCCCCATGAAGAAGGCAGTATACACTGGGGCCCATCAAAGCAAAAAATGAGAAGCCATTGAGAGCTCAACGCTAAAGAAGCCCTCTAACACACCCTCCAAGGAACATTGCAAAAAGGAAAGAATTCAAAAGCCACAGGGTGGAAAGAGATACTGTGAGGTATTGTCCTTCCCACAGGAACTGACTGGTGCATTCATGACCTGAAGTGATTGCCAAGACCTACAGTGAGGAGGGTCCTCAGTGGAATGGGGTGTGAAAGTGAGGACAGAAGAGGAGATATGACCAATTTGCACTATGTTCATTTGTTAAAGTTCCCAATAAAAGTTATTTTTTAAACATGAAGTACATATACAAAATGAAGTTTTGTTCAACTATAAAGAATTTTTGAAATTGTTTGAAAATGGATGGAACTGGAAAAGATCATACTGAGTGAGGTAACCCAAGCTCAGAAACATACCACCACACATTCTTTCTAATATGCAGATCTTAGCTTTACATTCCTAATGAGTAATAAGTCAGAGTGTCTGTAGAGGTGAGGAAGCTAGAGAGCTACCATTGCAGGGAGAGGCTTCCAGGGGGTATTGGAACATATGGAACATGAAAATACAGAGGGGTAATAGTGGGAGGGAAAGATTTAAGCAAGGTAGGGGTAGTGGGACAAAGAAGACAAGGAGAGGATACAAGGAGGATCCAAAACTAAGGACATATAGGTAAGACATGGAATCCTACTACTAGGTAACAAATGTCTCTTTACATGGGTGGATAAAGCTGCTTTGAGAAACCAGAGATATTAATTGAAAATTCCAGTACCAGGGACAAGATATTTCCAAGTGGATTGCTCATAGAGGCTACAGAGTTCCTACAAACAATATAGCTTTGCTGTTGCTCTTGGTTGCCCACTAAAACTGCATGACAAGTCCCTGTTGCTGAAGACACTACACATTTTAGTTTCTGGATATAAAGAAATCAATGGAACTGAGCTGGAAGCTTCCTCCATAATGGCTAGCTTTCTGCATACTAGAAATTGCTGGGCGAATGGCCTGGGGAAGAAGTCATCAACAGTCCCTGATGCTCCACAACCAACCTGCCAGGCAAGACATGTCCACTGGTGTGATAGTGGCATGAAATGTGAGTAACCAACTACTTTCTGATTGGACTTGAAGCAACTGGAAGGAATTCATTCCTGGTACCATAAACCTAACCAAAAGCTTGAAGGTGGAGGAACCTACACAGTTGCTATGCAAGTGGAAAGCATATCAAATTGGCTTCTAAATACTTACATTTATTCCTATAGATTGGTGCTGTTCTCAGCCTCAATCACAGAAGTTTCTTTCTGTAATGGGCAGAGTAACTATTGTGTGCTTAGTCTTAAACAGGACATCTAAACCACCCCCTCCAAGTTCAGGAACCCCATGAAAGAGGGAGTTGAAAGAATGTAAGAGAAGGCTACAGAATTCTGCCTTCTGGATAGGACAGGGCTTTTATATTCATGAATTTGCAGCAGCTGTGATTTCCTGCACAATACTGAGCCTGTCGATATTTTCAATATTTCATCATGGATGGGAAAAGATACATAAGACCCTATAACTCTCAGAGTAACCGCAACTAATAGTTACTAGAAAAGGAGTTCCATTCTTTAGTGATATGGTAAGTTGCCCAGTTTAAAAAGAAAAAAAAAGGCTGGAGAGATGGCTCAGTGGTAAAGGCATCTGCCTAAAAAGAAAAAAAAAACTAGCACTGATGGTCATGCAAGTAACACTAATTTAACTTGGTGAGTAAAAAAAAAAGCATAAAAGTAGTATTGAGATAAATTGAGAAGGATTTAGTAGGAGAGGGGCCTAAGAGTTAGTAATTGGGGGAATAAGACCAAAATACATTATAATGCACTGGGAACCAAACTCTTGGGCCCCCAAAGAGAAATTCACTTTACAGGTGAATTACAAAGTGGCTAATCACAATAGAATCTAGCCAATTCAGAAATGTCTATCTCAGTTAACCTATACTGATCTCACTCTCCGATGGAGATTCTGCTTGTATTTTTCAGAATGCAGTGAGAGAGCTATTGATCCTCCAACCCTACCAAGGAACCAAAGGCTGATAGCCGACATCCTGGCAAGAGATGAGCCACACCAGATCTTCAGTGGAGGATCCATATGGAACCCCACAGAAAGTGGTGGGATAAGCAAGAGACCTATAACCACAGCCAATCAGTCATCCCAGGATAAGCCAGACAGACAGACACCAACGATTTTCAACATAACCTAAAGCAGAAGTACAGATAAAGAGTATGTAGGAATTAAATTTAACTTTTCCCACACAATTCTATTCTTCATAACATAATTTACTGTGTACATGGTTTTTTTTTTGCAGAGCAAAACCATTTATAACCACATTGAGTCTAAAAAAAAGACTAGTGTGCCTATATATTAGCATATATACTTGTAGACATGGTACCAGAAAGTATGCAAAGTGCATCTGGCTTGATGTTGGTACTGGGAAATTGAACCCAAGTTGGTAGGCTTTTCAAGCAAGTGACTTTTAACAACTGAGCCATCTTCACAGCCTATAATTTTTTTTCTAGTTAATTTATTTTTATTTATTATTTTTTTTAATATTTATTATCCATAATGAGTTACATTATTTAGTGGGCAAACCATGCGTTGTTATCCCGAATTCCCCACTTCCCCCCCTCCCCATCCCTGATCAGTTGTATATCCTCCTCCGTGGGCTGTCTGTATTAGTCCTTGTGGCAAGGGATCCTGTATATCTTAGTACTCATCTCGGTCTTCCTTACCCAAGTGTGTTGTTACTGATGGGTGCTATGCCTCCGGAGCGTCTCCCCCACCACGGCTCTCACAATCTTTCCGCCCCCTCTTCCGCTCAGTTCCCTGAGTCGTGGTGGGTGAGTAATAAGACAGCCTATAATTTTTGACAAAGCTGCCTTTAATGCAATAGCCAAGACACATCACCTTGTCTAAACTACAAAAGTGGTAAAAGAAATTAAAAAAAAGTCTTCAGTGAGTTTATCTCTAAGGTTTATACTAAACATAATGGCATAAACTATTCACATGACAAAAGTCCCTTAAACTTACAGCCAATAGCTGAATGTATTACTAGTTACTGCTTCTTTCCTGTCACATGACACTACCCAGTATTCTAGCATACCACCCATCCACTTTCCTTCCATCTCCAAGGAAAAGCCCACAGAGCTTACTCATATTGAGGAACTGCTCATTGCTTACACAAATCCAAATACTCCTTTTTTTATTTATTTTTTTTAAATTTATTGTCCATAATGAGTTACAACATTTAGTGGACAAACAATGAGTTGTTATCGCCAATTCCCCGCTGCCCTCCCCTCCCCCACTGGATAACCTCCTCCATGGGTCGTCTGGATCAGTCCTTGTGACAGAGGACCATGGATAGCCTAGTATTCAGCCAGGTTCTCCTGGCCATGCCTCTGGATAATCTCCCCCACCACGACTCTCACAATCTTTCCGCCCCCTCTTCCGCATAGTTCCCCGAGTCGTGGTGGATGAGTATTACGGCTGCTTTAAGGTTGTGAGCTTAGGGGTCTTTGCGTCGAAATTGTTGGTTTCTGTCTCAATGGCTTATCCTGTGTTGATTTAATGGCTGTGGCTGTGGGCCACATCCATTGTTCATCCCGTCATTCTCTGCGGGGTTCCATTTGGATCCTCCACGATATGACTGTGGTGGCTCCTCTCTTGCCAGAATCTCAGCTATCGGCCTACGGTCGGTTGGTAGGGTTAGATGGGCCCCAGCTCTCTCGCTGTATCCTGAAAATTACAAACACAATCTCCATCGGAGAGTGAGATCAGTGTAGGTTAACAAATATACACAATTCTGGATTACCTAGATTCTATTTTTAGTAGCCTCCCTGTCACTTGCTCCCATAGTGCATCTTGTTTTGGGAGCCCAAAAGTACGGGATCCGGTGCCTATTGCCCTGAATCCCTAGTTCCAGACAAGGGGTCCCCCTCACTAAGTGGAAAATTGGTCGAATTTGAAAGCTGTTGATTGTCTCCCCAGGCCCAGGCTCCTCTATTACACAAGTGCTCCTTTGTTGGTTCGCTGTTCCCTCCCAGTAGGAGGTGTGGTCAGCCTACTCATGGCCGCAGACTGTGTTTCATGTCAATCGTCTATGTTTACTCCAGCTGTCATTGATCAGTTTCCCCTGGCAGCACTACACTAACTGCCTTCTGGGGGCTGGATACCATTCTGGATGTTGAAGGGTTTCTCGATGCTGCAAATACTCCTTTTTTATAGCTGATTCTATACTGTTAATACTTTGACCTTTTTTAAAAAATGAAAATTGTGAAGATGCTTCTATTTCAGTCTTGAACTTACTCTAGAAATATAAGAATCTCCAAGAAATTAAATCAGCTTTGATGAACCCTTTCATTGTCCCTGCTTAGAACTTCCAGATGAAAAATGGTAAAAGAACAAATATTATCTTGATAGTATGATTCTCAGCTACTTTATGTTTTAAAAATACTGAAAGTGGTAAAGCACTTGCCTAGCATGCACCAGGCTCCTTTTCAATCCCCCTGGAAACCAAAATAAGAATAAAGGTGCCTTAAAATAAATTTTCTCACCTCCTCAGGAACCCCTGTAAAATGGAGAATTTAAGAAGGTCTAATATTTTGTGATTACTTTAAAAGATCACCAGGATAAAAGTATATTTAACTAAAATGTTTGCAATACTATACAAAATAATCAATTATAAACCGGGTGTGGTAGTGCATGCTTTAATCCCAGCACTCGGGAGGCAGAGGTAGGAGGATTGCCGTGAGTTCAAGGCCACCCTGAGACTACATAGTGAATTCCAGGTCAGCCTGGGTTAGAGTGAGACCCTACCTCGAAAAAACCAAAAATTAATAATAATAATAAATTATATTGGCAATGATATTTAACTAACATTATGAAATTAGTTTAAGGATATTGCCAAAAGTGTTTCTTATGCATGACCTTTTCAGTGACTATAAAAATAATCAACTGTGCCTGGTGTGGTGGCACACATCTTTAATCTCAGCACTTGGGGGGCAGAGGCAGGAGGATTTCTGAGAGTTCAAGGCCACTTTGGGAGTAAAGAGTGAGTTCCAAGTCAGCAGTCAGACCCCAGATTGAAAAAAAAACAAAAATAAAATAAAATCAAAACAAAGTGGCAAATGGATCTGGAGTTCATTTTCAGCGGCAGAAGGCCCACCTGCTCCATCTCTCTCTCTCTCTCTCACCTCTCTCTCTCTCATTAATAAATAAAAATTTAAATTTTTTGGTTATTCCTGCCTTCTGCATGAGAATTATCAAGGTAATACTAATAACAGAATTACCCCTACTCTGTTACAGTATGCATCCAGGAAAAATAAATAAATGCCCCAACTCCTAAAACCATTCCCATCATCACCTAACATTGGCACAAATCCAGTATGACCTTTCTAAACTCCCCTTACTTACTGAAATTTCAATTTAACTACAGGTTCATTTGTAGTGGTTAGTGGCTGGATGTCACTGACAACGAAGTTAGGGTGGAGAGCATTCTTTGTTGGAAACCTGGCCAAAGAAGTCCTCTCTCAAGAGATGACATTGTATCGGAGCCCTTAAGATGACACATAGGACTGGTGTCATGAGAGGAGAGGAATGTGCTCAGAAACTGGGGAAGGAAGTCAGTGTGACTAGAGATCATAAGTAGAAAAAGGACAGGGGACATAATGACTTTTAAGGAAAAAAGACTATTGTAATAATATGCAGATAATAATAAGTAGGCTTTTGAGGAACACAGTAACAATTTTTTTATAATGATGGCCCAGATGAAAAGCTATTTGAGCAAAAGATAAAGGTGGTTCTATGTAATGGATTTAGTTGCTGAATGTACAGACTAGAAGGAGGTAGGAGTTGAAATAGGATACAAATTCGGAGGCTACTTCAGGGGCTGAGGATGTCAGCTCAGTGGAGAGCTCCTGCCAAGCAGATCAATGTCCTGGGTTTGAAGTAGGGAGGAGGGCTATTGTCTAAGTCAGAGAAATAACGGTGTCTGTGACTATAGCTGAGAACTGATGGGGTTCAGAATATATTTTGAACTCCCTCCCCAGTTTCTGAGCACATTCCTCTCCTCTCATGATCCCAGTCGTATGGGGAGTAGAGAATTGCTGGGATTGGCTGCTCAGCCAGTCTGACCAAAAACTGCAGCTCCAGGTTCAGTAAAGATTCCATGTTTAGGAAACAAAGCTGAATAGCTATGGAGGAGGACACACATGTGTATGCTCCACATACATACCACACACCTGAAAAGACATGGAAACGGAAGGAGAATTATCAGGAAAGAAGGAGGAGATGGGGTAGAGACGGTGAACATAAAATATGCATATATAAAAATGTCCAATGGCCCCCAAACCCTGCTTTCTGTGTTTAGAAAACACTAAGAATCACGTCCCTACATCAATTTTTACAAGAGCCTGTCATCTGTCATGCCTGGAGGGGGATGTCCCCAGATTGCCCTTGGCCCCAACAATCATGAAGTGCCCATCAGTGAGAATGGGAGACAGTGAATGAAAGCTTGCTCATGAGGTCAAGGAGCATAACAGACAAGTTATAGATATTGGCTGAGCTCCTAAAAACAACCAGCATCATCACTGCTGAGAGACAAGTATGGGGTCTAAAAGATGGACATCTGGAAGCCAACCTTGGTTGAGGATTAATTGCAACCACTTTTGTGAAGTGGTCCCCCCAGACTAGGAATGAGTTTTCTGTAGGAAATGGTAGGTGCATTTCTTTTTACTTTGAGTCTGTAATGACTGGTGAGCCAGCACATGTCAGGTGATACTGGCATCCCAACAGCACTCTGCAGGCTCCAAAATGTTGTCACTTCAAATGTCAAGTGTTTTCTGCCTACGTTAAAGAAGTAGGTGGAAAGTCAACCAGCATGTCCTGGCTGGCAAGCTTCCTTTTGGTCAGGTGATGTCAGAGTTTGGTGGCAGTGGGACTAGGTCCACTGAGTCAGCATCTCTGCTGGGGTCAGCCATGACAGTACCTTGTCTGCTGCTGATACATCAAAAGTGTGCAGATGTCGATTCTGAAAACTGAGTTCCTGCCACTTCTGAGTTGTCTTGGAGACAACTTCTTAATTGCCACTTCTTAATTGTCTTGGAGAATAGTATACTATACCAAAATAACATCACTGAAGGATCTATGAGATGCACAAGCTGGCATCAATGAAGCCATGACAATTTGAGTGAGGTCATAGCATAGATGACATGCTAGTCAGATAATATAATAAAGAGTTTTCAGGATCAAAAACCTGAGCTCTACTGGAGAAAATGCCAGGTGGAAAAAATCTGCAGATATGAACTGCAGTTTCAAAAGTATTGTGGAGCCTGAGATGAACATACATCCTGGATTGGATTAAGCAGTCTAATCTAATGTAGATTCCTCTTAGAATCTGACTTCTGCAATATGTTAGGAAAGAGAGAATGATGTCCTATTAAGCACCTGCCAGCACTGTTGGCTCTCTCACCTGTTGTGCGGTGGGTGATGCCTTGGACAAAAAGTCATGTCACACATAATTCATATTACATTTGCTAATCTCATCCCAAAACTGTTTTCAAGGGATTTCCTTCAAATCTTAAAAGTCACTGTAGGTGGTATACACCTTTAATCCCAGCACTCTGGAGGCAGAGGTAGGAGAATCACTATGAATTCAAGGTCAGTCTGAGACTACAGATGAGTTCCAGGTCAGCCTGGGCTAGAGTGAGAGCCTACCTTGGAAAAAAAAAGTCATTTTAGGGCTAGCTCAGAGGTGGAGAGCATGTCTAACATACCTAAGTCTTGACTCCATAGCAGTAAACAAAAGAGAAAATTTATCTTAAGTCACTACATTTCAATTTCCTCATAAATTGTGAATTGTAAAGAACAACTATGTTTATGGACTTTCTATTTTTCCCTATGTAAATTCTAGGGATTAAACTCAGGCCCTCATGCATGGACAGTAAGTGCTTGTCATGTCACAATATTGACTCTTCCAATCTTTGAGGATGGGATGTGTCATGGTTTGATCCCGCTGTCCCCCCACAAACAAATGAATGTGTTCTGATAGATTTATCCTCAGCTGATGGCAGTTTGGATTTTACAACCTCGCTAGAGCTGTGTTGTTGGGGGCGGGTTTATGGGGGTTATAAACCAGCTTCCCCTTGCCAGTGTTTGGCACACCTTCCTGCTGCTGTTTTCAGTGTTGTGGCGGAGGTGATGTCCAGCCCTCTGCTCATGCCATCATTTTCCCTGCTAGGATGGAGTCTCCCCTAGAGTCTGTAAGCCAAATAAACCCATTCCTCCACAAGCCACTTTTGTTTGGGTTCTTTCTGCGTAGCAACTAGAAAACTGACCGCAACAGTGCTCTTACTCACTGAGCTATCTGTGCAACCATACGGACTTTTCACACCCTAGGTTATTGGCCACTGATAGATTGTTTCTTGTAGGAAGCCACCATCATTCAGTTTTATTTTTTTTAACTTATTGACAACCTCCATGCCACAATCATATCCTCCCACCACCCTCCCTTTTCTTCTACTAGATACCCCCTCCACTGAATCCCTTCTTTCCAACTTGTCTCTTTTCTATTTTGATGTCATCATTTTTCATCTCCAATTATGCAGGCCTTATGTAAGTAGCCAGCCTCTGTGAGGTCATGAATATCAAGGCCTCTGAGTCTAAAAGACATTATTGTAAACATTCCTCCCCTTTGTTTGGCTCTTATATTCTTTTTGCTACCTCTTCTACAATGGTCCCTGAGTCTTAGAAGGTGTGACAGAGAAGTGTCTCAGTGTTAAATACTCCACTGTCACTTCTCAGCAACATTGGTGAATTTTGAATCTCCCCAGTGGTCACTACCATCTGAAAAGAGAAACTTCTCTCATGAAAAGTGAGAGTAGAATTAATATAAGGACATAAACATAATTATTCAGAGGAAAGTTTGAAAGGCATACAGCAGTAAAACTTGTAGAGTATTCTCCTCCAATGGGCTGCACAGGTCTTTCCAGCATTCTGACAGCTAGTCAAAGGGAGGAGGCTTTCAGCTAAACTGCAGCTTGATTTCTCAGTGACCTGCAGCCCAAGCATATGGAGTCCAGCAATAGGGTCTTACCATCTAGTTCTGGTGGGCAACCAGGAGTCTTAGCAATAGAATGTAATATTTTGGGAGCATCAGGGGCCTCCCTAACAAACAACTCGTGGAAGGTATTCAACCTTTGATCCATTTCTTGGCACAGCATTATCCCCCCCACATATACACACACATACAAGGTACTTCTCCCCCAACCCCACCCCTCTCTCTCTTTTTGGTTTTTTGATGTAGGGTATCACTCTAGCCCAGGCTGAAATGGAATTCGCTATGTAGTCTCAGGGTGGCCTCAAACTCACGACAATCCTCCTACCTCTGCCTCCCGAGTGCTGGGATTAAAGGTGTGTGCCACCATGCTTCAAACTCTCTTTTTTTGTTTCAGGTGGAAGATTCTATTTTATATAAATATATATATTTGCAGACAAAGAAATGGGTTTCTATGTGGCTTACTCATAGCATTTTAATTTTGGTTAACCCCCTCTCCTCTTCTCCTTTTTTCCATCCCCTCCCTGACTCCACTTAGACCAAGTTCAATTTTTCCATAGTGTTCCCTATCTTACAGGAGTATTGTGAACATTAAATTAAAAGTGAAAGAATGTTGTAAACTCTAAAATGGTATGTTAGTATAAAGCAAGTTTCATCATTCTGGGGAGAAAATGAGAACATGGGATCTCACACATGAAAGATTTCCAGGGTGTAAAAGCCTGAATGTGACATCTAAGTGGCAGTCTGTGCACAGTTGGAGGGAAACAACGAGTCAGGAAGAGAGGCCAGCAGGAAGAGATAAAGGGAAAATGCAGAAACTATTAAATAAGGAGATGAGAGATATTTTCTCAACCTTGCATTCTACTAATGACAATAATTGTCCTGGAATTGACTTGAACCTCATTCTCTTTATTGCTTTTGGCATATGGTACCTATGATACAGCATCTTAATTCTAGAAGTACAGGGACTTAGTATGCTGCCTGCCTGCCTTGACAATGCCTCCTCTCAGGCTACTGCCATGGCAGTCCATTTGCTCTGGAAGTTCCAGGTTTTTCAGTGCAGGCAAGTCTGGCCTCTGATCAATGATAATGGAATCAACAAGAAAACTCGGGAAAGGGAGCCCAAATCACATAGTCTTGGGAGTAAGCATTTTCTATAACTTCTGTTTCCTTATCTCCTTTTCTACACACTATTCCAGGAAGAGTTTACTACAAGTCTTATTTCTAGTTAAGACCCTTAATTTATGTAACACAATTAAGTCACACGCTCTGCAAATATTTCAAAAGTTCTTTTAAAATTAACATTATGATTCACATTTTATGGATGAGAAAACTAAGGAACGGAGACAATAACTTTCTCAATCTCACACTTCTAGGACTTTGGAATTTGTACCACACAATCTGTCTTTCCAGTAAAAGCACTTAACTTAATCAGGAAGCTTCACAAACTTCACCTTCACAATCCTTCTCATGTCCAGGTTTTAAGATGGATTAAATGGGAAGACATGAAACCCATCATCTAATAATTAGCACTTAGTAGACAATCACTAAAAACTAGTAGTTCATTTAATTACAGATGAATATACCTTAATGAGTTACATGATTAATTCCTGCTATTTCTATAAGTTCTCCTAGTGACAGTTGAAAATCTATTACACTTGTCCCCACAGAACTACTTTTTTCTAAGTAGTAACTGGGGAAGCTGACATCATTGCCTGAATGTTCCCATGGACATAAAGTCTATATATTTCGGGGAGAACAATGCCAACATTACAGCTGGCAATTCAGCTGCTTTCTTTTTCTATGATTCATCTTCAGAACTTAAAAGTAGACTCTTCCATGTGAAATTAACAATAAAACTTTCACCTGAAGAGTGTGCTGCAAAGGGGGAAAGTCACACTGGTTTTCATTTCTCTTCACTTAATGGGAAACCAATCCCAGAAAATCTTACTACAGAGATACATGCTCTGACATACTGGGGGGGGAAGATACTAATAAAAGCATGAAGGTATTATTTTTGCATAAATTCTATAAAAATATCACCAAACTAATCTTCTATGACTTATCACAAAACTGAACAATCCCATAAGGAACTTCTGTGGCTCTCACCCTCCTATAGAAAAAAGTCAAAGTAAATGAGACAATCTAATTATCCAACTTCAACTTTTTTCTTTCTCCTTGAAGTTAATATCCTTCATTCTCAAATTATAAGACTGAAGTTTCAGTTATTTTTGGAAGAACTGTGAGCATCAGAACTACCAGGTGAGTTGCATACACTTTTAGTTTTATTCTTATTTTTCTCTTAATCATTGTCCCCCACTATTTTCCTGACAAGTATAGTTTGTTCACCACATTCTTGATATGAATTTATTTATTTGTTTGGACAACTCCATTTTCTGAACTATTTTCCTCTGAAGCACTACAGAATAGAAAAAAATGTTAATGGGGAAAACAGTATATCCACATACTATGAGGAAGAAACAGAAGTCTTTATTTCAGAAGAGTTCTCAATCTGCATACTTTTTTCTATGAAGTTGAAATTTCTCCTACCAAATTTTATAAAGACCCTTGGCTCTATTTTTTTATCTCTTTAATTTTCAATTTTGCAACCATAAAAATAGATGTAAGTAAGTCACATAAATACTTGAGATATTTTCTGGAGCAAATACTTTAAATGAATACTCTAAGGAATATGTATAAACTGAAAAATTAATCCATAGCTGTACTAAAATGTTGCTATAAATATTAATTAAAACACTAGATACACTCAGGAAGCAGAGGTAGGAGATTGTCATGAGCTCAAGGCCAGCCTGGGACTACTTAGTGAATTCAGGTCAGCCTGGTATAGAGCAAGACTCCACCATAAAAAAAAGGAAGAGAAAGGAAACGCTAAATAATTTTTAAATTTTAATTGAAAGACTTCACCTGTTACCCCCCCCAAAAAAAAAAATAAAACTCCATGGCTCTAATATATGCATTGTTATTAAAAAGAACTGTGACACTTGGATCATAGGCCATGTAAAATAAAGAAAAACAATTTTTATTAATAAGTAGAAACTATGTAAAAAACAATTTTTAATTGACTTGTGGAGCAGTAATTCAGACAACAGAATGAAAACTTGATGGGCTGGAGATAATGATGCTGAAGACATTGATGCTATTAGTGCTTGAACCTTACTTCTGATTTAAGAAAGAGCAAGCCTGACTTTGGCTTGGGGCTAGAGAAAAGGAGAGCCTCCTTCCCCCCAAGACTTCCAGGGTTTTTCCATTCTTCTTTAAAGAATTGTCCAATAAACATCATAACCACATTGCCAGTTGTCCAGCAGCTCAACAAAAAGGTGCTGCCTTCTAAAATCTACATTGTAGAAATTAAACTTTTGGCTCCATGATAAGCATGGAGAACAGAGGAAAAAGTCATTTTAGCCAGTGAATAGTACAGTTACCATGAGAAAACTGAAAACTATATTCAGGGCTCAGTTGTATCAGATCTTAGACAAATTTCATATTTAAGTTAAGGAGAATCTTAATATGGCCTATAAATATCTGTAACTGGAGCTGGGAGTGACGATAACCATATCAGCATTCAGGAGTTGGGAGCTGGAGGATCAGGAGTTTGGGATCACACTCAGATATTTAGCAAGCTCTAGCCCAGCCTGGGTTATGTGAGACCCTATATCAATAGCAACAAAAAAAAAGAAAAAAAACCTATGGCCTAAACCTAAGCACTGATGTGTTAAGATATTGCTACAGTAAGAGAGAAATAGCTGGTTTGATCTTTCCATCTCCCTCAACGTGGTTTTAAACTTCTTAGTGAATTAAGAGTCATTGTTGTATTATTCCAAAAGGAAGGGCTGAGTAGCTCCTGTGCACCAAACATGATTTAAGACACTGAATAGGGACTTTTAAAAAGAAGCACAAGATGAAGATTTACCTCAGAGATAGAGCAAATATATTGTTAGCCTCATATCCCCAGCACCAAGGAAAGGAGGAAGGAAGAGAGGGAGGGAAGGAAACAAACACAAGAAATTTGGCTACAAGTTCTAGATTTAATGAAAGCCAAAATTCCCCAAGAAATTAAGTGACAAATGACTAATGCAGATATGAAGTGTTATATTTGGTTGGTTTTCTTTCCACAATTCTTGATAGGAGACACCAACAAGAAAATGGAAGAAGAGGCTGTCCTACTCAACCAAAGTTCAGTGGCATATTTTCGGCTTAGAGGCTTATCTGTAAATCAGAAGGTGCAGATGGCTGTTTTTTCCATGTTCCTTATTTTCTATGTCCTGACATTGATTGGCAACATCCTCATTGTCATAACTATCATCTATGACCGCCGGCTCCACACCCCTATGTATTTCTTCCTCAGCAACCTATCCTTTATCGATGTCTGCCACTCTACTGTCACTGTCCCCAAGATGCTAAGAGACACGTGGTCAGAGGAGAAGCTCATCTCCTTTGATGCCTGCGTGATCCAGATGTTTTTCTTACACCTCTTTGCCTGCACGGAGATCTTCCTCCTCACCGTCATGGCCTATGATCGATATGTGGCCATTTGTAAACCCCTGCAGTACATGACGGTGATGAACTGGAGGGTGTGTGTACTGCTGGCGGTGGCTCTCTGGACAGGGGGCACCATCCACTCCATATCCCTGACCTCACTTACCATCAAGCTGCCCTACTGTGGTCCTGATGAGATTGACAACTTCTTCTGTGATGTCCCTCAGGTGATCAAACTGGCCTGCACGGATACTTACATCATTGAGATCCTTATTGTCTCCAACAGTGGGTTGATCTCCGTGGTCTGTTTTGTGGTCCTCGTGGTGTCCTATGCAGTCATCCTGGTAAGTCTGAGGCAGCAGATCTCCGAGGGCAAGCGGAAAGCTCTGTCTACCTGTGCAGCCCACCTCACTGTAGTCACACTGTTCCTGGGACACTGTATCTTCATCTATTCACGCCCATCCACCAGCCTTCCTGAAGACAAGGTGGTCTCTGTGTTTTTCACTGCTGTCACCCCTCTGCTAAACCCCATCATATATACTCTTAGGAATGAAGACATGAAGAATGCCCTGAACAAGTTAATAGGGAGGAAGGAAAAGAAAGAAGGAAAGTGAAGACCCCTTAGGATGTTTGGTGTGCCAAATCAAAGAAATGTCTTCAGACTATATGACTTTGTAATTTTTTTCCTCTGGACTAATATCTAACTTTCTACATTCTTAATACTTAATTCACTCAACAGCAGTAGAGTGGCATTATGTTTTTCTAAACCATAAAGAAACTACAGTTCACACAGACAAAATAGAATAGCCAAAATCACCTTGGTAGGAAATTATGAGGGCAAGATTTCAAGGGGCTAAGAGTATATAACTCAGTGGTAGGACAGGTGCTTGACATGTAGGGGGCACTAGGTTCAATTCCTAGCATCACCAAAAAAAATTTTTTTTAATTTTTAAGCCATAAAACTGGACTTAAGACCAAATATACCAACGCAATATCACTCCAAGAACTGGGAAAAATACCAGGCTAAATGTATCACATTGTGTGGCTTATCCCACTTTTTCATTAACCAGATTCAGGACAGCTGTTGCCTACATCATTAACTCAGATGTTTGCCCAAACAGCTTAGCAAATACTGGTGAATTAGACAAAGTGTATTTGCGAATGACTGATTATTGAGACTTAGAATCTTCAGAGCTCTTGGTATTCTTGTGTCCACCAAAGTTTGTCATCAGCAATGATGTGGGGATACTTTATTGTTCATTCATTTAATAAAAACTGAGTGCCTAATTTGTGCTAGATACTAGATTTGTAGTCAGAAATAAAACATACATATGGACCTTCCCCATGGAGTTTAGAGTCTAGTGAAAGTAAAGAGCAAGTATATGAATATGTCATCTTAGTTACTGATGGGAGCAAGGAATGCTATGACAGAAAACAGCAGGTGCTGGGAGAGAATGAAAAGGAGGGCCTCTCAGTGGAAGGTACACGCAAGCTAAAATGTCAAAGCGAAAAGAAGCCAAGCATGGAAAAGAGAGGTGAACATTCTAGGCAGAGTAATGGCTGCTACAAAGTTCTATGTTGGGGAAGACTGCGGCTTATTCCAAGAAGTGACAAATCACTATGGTTACAGTTTAGACTCCAAGGCAGAGTAGCAGAGGAGGGACATTAGAGAGGTGAAAAAAATCCTTTCCATGTTCTCTCAAGGAGTTTAGAGTCTTTTCAGTACAATGAGAAGCTATCACAGTAATAGAGAAATGGCATAAATTCTTGTCTTGGTAAGTATTTTTGAAACAGGTCTCACGTACCCCAGGCTGACCTTAAATGGCTATGCAGCGAAGGCTTTCCTTGAACTCCTGATCATCCAACCAGCATCCCGAGTGCTGGAAATGCATGCAGGCACTCCATGTCTGGCCTATTGTATTATGATGTAGAGAGTTAACCCAACTAAGCATTTAATATGAAATCCTTATTGCTCCAAGGGCTGGGAGAAAATACTAGCTTGGATAAACATAACCCAAGCCCTTGAATTTAGTTGTGGCAGATTCTGCAGAGTGGCTGGCACATGCTAAGTGGACTTGACAAGAATGGTATCTCATACATATTTACAAAACAGAAAGTGCCCAGGCATGGTGATGCACTCCTATAATCCAAGCACTTGGGAGAGAGAGGCAGGAGGATAAGGAGTTCAAGGTCAGCCTGGGCTACATAAAATCCTGTGTCAAAAGAAAATGATGTTTCGTGCATATATTTACAATGAAACATGGCATGTTGGGAACCAAATGATCAATGTAAACTGTAAGTGAGAAAGTCAACAGCAATTTAGCTGGGATCTCCTGTCAGTCAGTGAGAGTGTGGTCAATAAACCTTGGGGCCAAAAACCATATCTTTACTCTAACTGGTATTTTTGCCAGAAAATGTGTTAAAAAGGAAATTTAAGTTACCCAGACATTTCAGTTGTACCAAGCCATGATTATGAAGTCATTGGGAGGGCTTTTCAGGAAACAAATATTAACTTCCACCAGGAAAATCTAGTAACTAGTACTAGGTTCTTTCCAAAGATAACTCTCTGGATAGTATCAAGCTATTTTCCTTTTACTGCTTAGCAGACAACTGAGCCAAATGTTAGAACTATAGAATTTGTAGAAAACAAATGCCCTTTTATTATTGACAGTGACAGACTTCAAGGAGAAATAAATAGCTTTCCAAAGACCCCAAACAGAACCTTCCATGCAGAGGAACAGATGCTGTGTGACAGAACAGTGGTACAAATGGTTCCTGGCAGTTACTAAGGTTGTACTTAGTAAAACAATGACAAAATGACATTATGGTTATGGATTTTTCCACAGCAAGGAAAATTTTTTAAACTACCCATTTTCAAGCCAGAGGTAGGAGGATCGATATGAGTTCAAGGCCAGCAAGGCATGTAAATTACTTTCAAAAAGTTCAGAGAAGGAAAATTTCTCTAAAGAAAGAAATGTACCCATCCAGGTACAAGAAGTATACAGAAGATCAAATTGACAGGACCAAAAAAACGAACTCCTCTAATCATGTTTTTCTGCACTACGTATGCAGAAAAAAGAATGCGTATTGGAAGCTACAAAAGAGAAGGACTAAGTCACATATAAAGGCCCATCAGTAAAACAGCTCACTTTTTTCCATGCAAACTTAAAGAAATCGAAAAGCTTGAAATGCTGTTTTTCAAGTACTGAATGACTAAAACTGCCAACAAAACAAAAGTATGTGTCATAGTTGAAGGTGAAAGAAAAATTTTCCATGATAAAAGCAAGCTAAAGAAATTTATGATCACCAAGCCAGCCCTATATAGGATGTTAAAAGGAATATTTCACTGACAAGAAGGAAAAATACATTGAAGAGGCTATAAGAAAAAGCAAGTGAGAACTGAGAAAACACATTATAAACTGAACAAAATGAGGGGGATTAACACACACTCTTCAATAATATCTCTGAAATTTAATGGTATTAACTCCCCAATCAAAAGGCACAGACTAATTGTATTAAGAAAAACAAAACACAAAAACAAGCAGGATTCCTGGGTGGAGTGATGGCACAGACGATAACTTTTGCTGCACAAGCATAAAGACAGGAGTGTGATTGCACATCAACAGTAAAAAGTAAAAGGTCAGACATGACCACACATGCCTGTAACCCCAGGGTGAAGGAGCCAGTAACAGGAGGATTTCTGAGGCCAGTTATCTTAGCATAAAAACAGGGAGCTCCATGTTCAGTGAGTGACTTTGCCTCTGGGAAATAAGGCAGAAGAGTAATATATATGGCAACCTAAATGCATGCACAGAAAGCCCACACATCTGCATACACATGCATAACATATGTGGACACACATGCATACTGCATAGTACACCTAAATAAGTAAATAAACAGAATCCATCTTTCCACTGCCTCCAAGCAATACACCTAATCATCAAAGATAGACACCAACTTACAGTGAAAGGACAGAAAGCAGTAGTTGAAGCAAGTGAAACTGGTAAGGAAGGCATTAATCTTCAAAATAAAACTAGATGGAAAAGATGAAGATGGTCCCTTAATAATAAGGGAACAACCTATCATGAAGGCATTAAAATTCTAAAACTGTATGCACCGATTTCATAAAACAAATACCCCTAGATATAAAGTTATGCACCCAATATGGTAATAGTGTTTTTTTGTAATAGTGTTTTCAATACCCTTTACCAGAAGACAAGACCTACAGGTATTTATAGAACATGCCACTCAAATACTCCATGAGCCACATTCTTAAAATTTTTATTTATTTGCAAGCACAGAGATGGAGGAGAGAGACAGACAGAATAGGCCCCCCAAGACCTCCAGCTGCTGCAAACAAACTCCAGATGCATGTGCCACTTTGTGCATCTGGCTTTACGTGGGTACTGGGGAATCCAACTCATGTTGTAAGGCTCTGTAGGCAAGTGCTTTAATGGCTGAGCCATCTCTCTAGCCCCTTCCACATTCTTTTCAGAGGCCATGGAACTATTTCTAAAATAGATCATATATTGGGACATTCAACATATATATTAAAATATAAATAACTTTTTGTATTCTTGTGATAATGGAATAAAGCTATAAATCAACAGCAAGAGAAACTACAGAAAATATATGAACTCATGGAGATTAAATAGCACATTATTTAATGATGATGGGTCATTGTAGAAATCAAGAAAATAAGAAAACTCCTTGAATGAGAATACAATAAACCAAAGCTTGTGGGATGCAATGGAGACAGTCCTAAGAAGGAAGTTTGCATGTGCCTACATCAAAAAATCAGAAGGTTAGAGAGATGGCTCAGTAGATAAAAACATTTTCTGTGCAACCATGATGACCTGAGTTCATATCTCTAGGACTCATGTAATGGTGAC
>PVHP010031376.1:0-21052 GCA_004024765.1 Zapus hudsonius | reverse complement strand
CAAAGAAATACTAGTTAGAAGTGATGATGTACATAATACCAGTGTGTATGAGGATCTACTTCTAGCTTCTCCATGGTCAAACACACAAGCAATCATTGTTATGGGCCGATAAAGAAATCTAGGGTGCATTTCTAAGTCCAGTAATTGCAGTCTAGGTGGAGGCAGTGAACTATGTACATCTGCACCAGAGCTAAATGAGCAGAGTAGATTGCTGGAGGAATACAAAGGACACAGCTATTAGTGCCAGGCAATTGTTTCCAGGGATTAAAAAGGCCAGAGCTGACTGAAGCTGTGGAGAGCAACTCAGCATTCACAGCGGAAACTGTTGCCTACCTGAGGTCAGCTTTTCCACTGATGGGTTAAGTGAGCACAAGCTTCCACTAACATGGCGAGTTTTTCCTCTATAAAAATGACGGAGCCAAAGGAAGGGATAGGACTACTTACAATGCAAACTTCCAGACACCAAATGGCCTTGATACTCATGATCTCACAGTGCCTGATAATATCTACACGTAATGGGAGGAAAAGATGATGACACAGAAACAAAACAGAGGCTAATTGAGAGGGGGGAGAAACAAAGGGGGAGGGAATCATAATGGTTTATGGTCTATAATTATGGGAGCTATCAATAAAAAGTTTTTTAAAGGGAAAAATGAGGGCTTTTATTGGATTTGTTAATTCATTCAGAATGCACATTTTCAAGGTCCATCAAAATGTACAAAACTAGGAATAGAAAATAAAAAAAATAAATAGAGGTTAAATTTCTATTAGGAATGTATCACCTGGGAGGCCAGATTTCAATGTAAGTAAACAGCAGTCTTCTGAGAAGACATCGGCTGTGACAGAACTTCAGGAAGGGGTAAACTTCACTGGGGCCATGTTTGGATGAACAGGAGTTACTGAGTGAGTCTGGTCATCATGGAAATTTCCAGAGAGGGGGAATTACAGGGCTTCTTGCTAATATCTTTTATAGCATCAATGTTTGTCTTTGATTCGGCTTGGCCTGGGAGAGGAGGAAGGCATGAACAAATGTGGGGTAGAATATGGCTATGAATAAATGAAGAGAAGATAGATGGACAGCATTTTCTAGACTTCTTCAAACCACTGAAAGTTCTTCTAAGTGGATTCAACATATGACAGAGCAGATAATGAAAGCCTCTCTGCCTCCTCTGTGTTTGTGTCTTGCACAACTCTGAGAGGTGTTCAGAAATGGCACAAGAGAATTCAAACTCTTCGTCCACATTTAGGGATCCTACCCAGAGGGAGGGTGAGAATTTGGACTTTGAAGACAGACACAATTTATTACCAGGCCATTACCTTATGGTTGTGGGACAGAACACCTGATCAATGTAGCTGATGAAAGGAAAGTGTTCACTTCAGCTTTCAGTCTCGAGGGAAGTTTCATCTTGGTGGAGAAAGCATGGCAGAGCAGAAGCTGGGTGTCACATCTTGCCACAGCAGTTAGGAATTAGCAAGCAAGAGTGAGTTGAGCTTACCAAGGGGGACTGGGGCTATAATGCCTCAAGGCCCATCCCAAGTGACACATCTCTGGCAAGTCTACCTCCCAAATTGCCACCATCTGGGGATTGAGGATGGGGCTTAATCACAAACACATGAGGATTGGGGGCCACATCACATTCAAACTGCCATGCCAGGTGGTAGAGCTTGAAGAATGTGAAGCACATTTAAGCTTTGTTCACCGCCCTTATAAAATGAGACCAATATTTACATAGTGGCAGGCAGGCATATATAAGCATCTGGCTGTTGCCTATTAATCTATTACATGCTATTCATGGAGAGTCCACCATCAAGGTGAGGTAATTATTGATGATAAACCTTTTTGCACTGGTAAGCTGAAAATTCTTTCATGCCTCCAGTAAGGTGACTTAGAATCCATTTATTTAGCCATGACATCCTATTCTAGGCACTGTGAAGCATATGAAAAGAAAACAAGCCATACAGTGCAGTAATTTCACACAAGGAAGTACTTTTTAAATATCAAATGAATATTTAAAGATCTGAGGAGGCAGCTGGGGCCGCTCGCTGGCATGTGGAGGGACCACTTCTGGGTGGCATTTTAAGTATACAATAACGGACATTATTTCAGGTTATCAGCCAGGATTTGTCTTAGCTGGTTTGGTTACCCTTTTGTCTTCTGAAGCTTTTCTCTTCTCACTCCCCCATGTGCTTTTGGAGGAAAATCTGAGCCAGAAACCCTTCAATATTAGTCACCAACAGAAAGACATTTTAAAATGAAAGCAATTTCTTTAGCTTCCATGAAAGGAAACAAAAGACTTCTAAAATGAATCCCGGTTAGAAGCTCTTCCTCTCGTTCTGTGATTTCTATGTCATCTGGACATGTCAGTGCTTAGAAATGGTTATTTTCCTGTCCACATCACTACGTGAGTGCTTCTCCTTCGAATGACTTCCCAGCAGCATCAGAGCTCAATCCCTTCTGCTTCCCTCTCCAGGGGTGCGATGCTCCCAAACAATGAAGATATCTGCACTCAGTCTCTGGTGATTCTACTGCAGGCAGAACCTGTGTGGGGAAACAATATCCTGGATCATGCTGGAGGTTCACGCAGATGGAACATTAGTGGGAGGAGCTGCCAGCTACTTCCCTGCCAACTTGTTAGTGCTGGAGACATTATCCTCTTGTTTTGCCAGTTTAATAGTGGATCAGTCGTAAAGATTCTCTGTAGGCTCAGCAACATAATTATTATCTATGGTCTCTGCATTAACTGTGAGAAAACATCACGGTCTGAAGCTGCCTCATTTTAAATGCCAAACTGTGCCCACATTCAGCCCACAACCAACTTGAAAACCCAATATGCCCTTCCCGTGACTACAGCTGTCATCCTGGTGGATACCCAGCACACATTTGCCTAAGTCATGATGCTGACCAGTTGCTGCACAGCTTCTGTGTTTTTGTATTCTTTCTCTTTCCTCGACCCTTTCCAACATCCTGCCTCTGCAATTCCAAATGATTAAAAAGGTAAAAATCTGTGTCACATTTAGTTCTGGTACTCAGTCCAGAAGTGCCAAGCCCCTGTAAATTTGGAAAACAAACTCTCCGACAGATGGGCCACATAAAGTTTACAACATGTGCAGTGTGGGAGGTAGTATGTGACTCTGGACGAGAAGCAGAAGCCTAGAAATTTGGAAGCTCGGAGTTTTTGAATCTGCTGCTCTATTTTTGCTTCTAACAGATCACATGAACTTATATCCTTCATTTCTTTCACACTGCCTGATATATTCACCTTGTGAGTGTGTAGTAAGAAATCAGGTTTTTTTTAAAATTAATATAAAGCATGAATGGCAAGCTTCTTGCTACTACTAGGATTATATACCACTGTTATCACCCTACTAATGAACCATAGTTGAAGGACCTAGAAAATTGCAGAAGGTAATTTTCAATTTGAAAATGAGTTCTTGTCCTCAGTGTCCTATGAACTACCCACAGCACAGAAAAGGATGTTGCTAATCTTTGAAAAAAAATCACTGAAATATGGTGGGATTCTGAATATCATAGGTGTTCAGAGATCCAAGAAATTTAGACAAAATAAGAAAATGTTTTCTTTGTTAAGTTCTTTAGGTACCATTTGTAGTGTGCCACATGTACTAGCTAATGCATAGTTTCAAGTGCTTTGGGAGACACAAACATGAGTCACATGGACGGATGTAAAAGATAATGATGTAAGCAAAAATGTACAACTGGCAGAATGCACTGAGTTGTGTAGCAGATACATAAAAAACTAGAAGTAACTAATTTTGGTTCCTAGAAGCAGGCAGGCTGGGTCGGGTGGTATGCACTTAAACTGGCCCTGCAGCCATATGGGATTTCAGTAGTAAAATGTATTAACCTGACTCACAGCAGACTTCTTGCATCACTTCAGTCAGGTGACATATTTATTACAGGTCGGGGACCACAAAACAAGAGATCTCTGCTTCAGCCCAGTCACGACACTTGACTAGATTTGACCTAAAGTCTTGATTCAGGATAGTTTAGTCCATTTCTGACTTTCTTGGACCTGTGTTGTGCACTTACAGTTCTAGTCAGTTAATGGTAAGTGATGGGTCAACTTGAACAGAATAGGTGGAGAGAAAGAGAGCTAGACAGAGAGAGGGAGAGAGAGAAGGAGAGAGCAAATACCACCTTTAGTGCCTTGTGGGACCCACTTTAGCTCCTTTAATTAAGCTAGAGTTAATGTGTTAATGAGTTAATCCATGTATTATTTTGACTCCAGAGAGCTTTAATAAAGACGGAGGGATCAGTGGGGAAGGAAATTATAAACAAATCATGGGAAATTATGGACCAACTGTAGAACACAGTATTAGATATATAAAGGTAAGATCTTTATGTTACTTGTTTCATGAACCAACTTCTGGATGGTATGTGAGTAAAAAACAATTGATATAAATCTGGTGACTTAAGTTAGCCACTATGATGAATTACATTTAGTAGGTAGTAGTCTGTGTGGGCGAGAAAGCACAGAAATTGAGTTTATAACTGTCACATGGGTAGCAGTCTCTACTAACTGTATAACATAGTACTTTATAAATCATTTGCCATCTCTAGGCTTTGGCTCCTACCGGAGAAAAGTGTGATAACCTTGGGTCCATCTGACTCAAAATAGGTGATGGATAACAACCCGATGCCTTAACATTCCCTTGAAAATTCTAGTTTATCTTCTCATGCATTCTGAAATTCTCTATCACTTGCTTATTTGCTCTGACTTTGTGTCTCGTGACAAGGGCTTTAAAGCCTGGGCATCCAAGCCATGTGTCCTGTGGCTGAATATGTCACAGAAAAATAGGAATCACATGGAAGAGTATAGAGAAAAAGGAATGATCAAGGTCTTTGTGGTGGCATGAAGGACATTCCAAAGAATTATTTTCTTCCTGGAATCAGAGTCCGCTACTGGGGAAGGTTTACCCAGCAGGCAACACTTGAACAGGACCATAAAAGGACTTACCATATCAAGAAGTGTGTGACTGTGTGATTCCTCTTGACTTTGCTCACCCTTAATTAAGAGAGAGACTCCTTAATAATTTGCCTTTGAAGGCAGAAAAAGTGTTAAGCATTGTTGTAGTGGGTGCTAGAATAACATTCCAAGAGAAATGTTTTTTACTCCTGGTTTGAGATGCTGGCTGAACACATGTTCTCATGGCTTCTCTACCTTCTGCGCCTGTGGTGCACAGCAGCCAGTCACCAACAGCTGTCCCCTAGGCTCATAGCCAAAAGTTCCTGGTGAGATACCTCCCCATGAACAGGTTCCACCTAGTGAATTCCAGCCTGGCCTTGCAATAGCTTATGTGCTGTCACTGAGCCACAGCTGTGCCCTCTCCAACAAAGCCTAAATATCAGCCTTAGGGAGACGCAGGTCTTCCTTGTGGGCTATAACTCCGTTCTAGACGTGACATCTTCTTGTAGCTGCTATTCCTATTTATTCTTCTGCATTCATTTTATTGCTTTTCAAGCAACCATTAAATCATTTAAGTCCTGTTACAGGTACCCTCATTTTTTTTCTCATGAGATTCTTCCCATTATAAGACCAAGACAGAGAGGTTGGAGGACAATGTTCAGACAAGAGTGAGGAGTTCTGTCTTGTGAAGAGAACTTAGTGAAGGGGCAGAATGTGATACTGGGTAGTTAGCTGAAGCTGGAGCAAGAAAAGATATGACTGAAGGTCACAGGGAGGCTTCCAAGCTGAGAATGACAGGTTTCCCTCATGAACCTCTCCTCATGATGGGAGCTCTGTTATCTTTTTTGTTTCTGTTTTGGCTTATTTAGCTAAACAATATAAGTTCTGTTAAGTTATCTGACATGTGTTTTCCCCACACTGGTGGCTGGAGAACTCTATAACTTCCCATGTGGTGATTGGGAGGCTTCCCCATCCAATTCCCCTTTCCCTAAATTAATAAATTAGAATAAATGTGTAATAAAATTTATTTCTCTCTGTGTGTATAATTCTTTTGCATTAGAGGACACGAACTTGGGGCGAAAAATTCAATGGTAAAAAACCTAATATAACTGCCAAGATTTTCCCGTATCACAATCCGTATCAATAACCATCTCATATTGTATACTGTGTTCAGTCCAAATTCAAAGATCCCACAGTCTCCACCAATTTAAGACTGTTACAAAGTCCCAAGTCTCATCTGAGATTTAAGACTTTTTCTTAAATGTGAGTCCTATAAAATCAAAACAAGTTAAAATCTTTAAACATATAATGGCACAGAGTAAACATTTTCGACTGCAATGAGGGATTGGACCAATGCAAATTTAACAACCATTAGACAAACATCAAACATTTGCAGTTCAAGTTCAATATCATTACCAGTGACAGACAGTCTCTAACTTTTCCAATTCTGCCCCTCTAGCTTGGCTGAGTAGCTGAGGAAAACTTCCATCCCTGGCCAAGAACACTCTAGCAGCCAACCACCGGACCTTCAGGCAGAGCGCAGATTGCTGTCTGCATACTGGGAATTCCAGGTCCACCCCCTGAAACACCTTGGGTCTGGACTCTAGGATCTGTCCAAGGTGACACCTCCTTCAAGTTAGAAGCTTTAACAAAACTCCTGAATCTATTGGGGGAAATCCATTCAAACTGCCATGAAACCCATTATTATTCATAATTTATATATGCTATTCAAAACTTATTAAAAAGTTAATAGGACTAATAGGCTTGGGAGAATAATGGAATCAATGTATATTTGTTTAGGTATATTTATTTTAAAGAGATCAGAAAGCAATGGGCATTACTCTGTTTTAAGTACACTTTACAATAGGCTCTCTGTTCAGTTACACTGAGTAATGATTCATGTAATCACCTCAAATTTAAGCAAGGCTTTTCTCCTCAGGTAACCATAACAACTATACTCCATGGGCATTTCCCCCCATTTTCTTCTTTGTATAGCTTTATGGGAATTTCACTTTCAACTGTTTCAACTTTTTCTTGAAACATCTTCCAGATGATAGGACCCTAAAATATAGAAGACAGGGAATATTTTATTTTGAAAAAAAAACTGTCAGTATTTCAGTAGTGTTAAATAAAAATAAGAGGTCCAATGAATAAAGGATCAGGAACAATATTCTCTTCAGGCTAAATATTCAGACTTGGATTCTGAATCCCTTCATTTCAAAAAACAGTTCTCCCCAGGTACATTAATTCTGCTAGATATCTGCCTTTCCAGAAGGCTGTGTTCAGTCCCTGAGTACTTTGTCTGGCAATTATGGAACCCTGGTAGCCTTCAGGGGATAGACGAACCAGGGCAGAGCATTCAGAGTGTGCACACATGAGATCACAGCTGAAAATGCTGCGCTTGGCACCTGCTGGAAAGAACAACTCCACCTGTGCTGCCCAGCTGGCTGCTGCCTGCTCCCTGAGGTGGTCAGGCAGCTGAAAGAGAGGCAAAGAAGCCTTTCAAGACAAGCCTACGATGTTCACAGCAGGAAGTTAAGGAGTTGCAAGTGGGCAGCTACTTCCAGAACACACCAGTGGGGTGTGTGCATGCAACCTTACCAGAACGCCTTTCTGTGATGTAACAGCATGTGGCTTGCAATACATTACTATGATTTAACTTCAAAATGTAAACAATATTAAGTTTAATAAGATAACAATACTTTTCTCTTTTTCTAATATTTATTTAGCTAATTGCTTACATTGTAAATGCATACACAAACCAATTTTTTTACATAAAACAACTACAAACCTTGAAATCATAATCACTGAGGACAAGAGAAAATTCTCTCTCCTGTAATGAGGTAAACCTGATCCTGATGTGTGCGCATGTGTGCTTTCTTCACTCTGAAAAACAGGATGAAATCCAGTAATTTTTAATGTGCTTGAATTTACAGTTTACTGAGATGGGAGTGAAGTGTTATCAGTCTAGTTACTTCTTTGCTCAATGCTATGCATACAATCATTTCTCAGTCTCTCTGTGTCTGTCTCTTCTCTTTCTCTCTTTGCACACACACACACACACACACACACAAAAGTTATTAGTTCATTGGGAGCTACTTTTTAAAATCTTATTTTGAGGTGTTGAGTTCTTGGTCCATAATGATAACAAAAGCATTATAACTATTAATTCAAAGACATTATTTTAACAGAAATTTATTCATATGTTGGGCTGAGGAACCCCAGCATCTTTACTTAATCTCAATATTCATCATCCTCCTTTGGAGACTTAGATCTCCAAAGGTCTTAGGTCTGCATAGCTTTTGTAAAATGCTATATTTTACAGACTGTAACCCATGCAATTTTCCTGGAAGCTCAATGGCCACAATTATTTTTCTAACTCCTTGTACGGCCAGGAATGAGAAAATGATATAACTTTATTGAACTGGAACATTTCTGTCAGAACTGTGACTAGCAAGCACTCATGTAAGGACCCCAGGAACATTCAGCACAGACGTCAGTGGCCAGGCATGAGACAAACTATCCATTCTGTGGAGTGGGGTTTGTGTTTCCTGCTCTGTTGTCTCCCATAACTATCTCTACTCACCTGCTTCCAAGTCTAGTCTTGTGACTTTTCACCAGTATATGATACGATGACCCACCATCAGCTGCCATTCTCATACTGCTCAAATTAAACTGTGATTTTGCAGCTTGCTACCCCTCCATGACACATCGCTTAGCTTTTTGTGCTAACTGGTTAGAATGTGAAGGTGAAGACTGAGGAAGGAGGTCCAAAGTTATAGAAGCCCATGTCCGATTCTGAGAAATTCCTGATCCTCTGAGCAAATCATCAAACTTCTGTTAGTATCAGTCTTGTCAATAGAGGAGATTGGGCTACAGCCAGTCCCATTCCAATGCTTTGATTCTGAGAGTCTTTGGGCTTCAGACCAAGCAGACTGCAAAAATAAGGGGATCAGAGATGAGATAGTACCTCAAACATGCTAAGAAGTTGTGGAGGTAATGAATGTTTTCATTGCACTTGTTTGGGGAGAGTAGCAGGATTCTCCTTGGGTGAGTAACCAATGCTCAGTCTTTGAGAATATTCTTCAGGAGCTGCTCAAGGCATTCTCTGCTCGGGGCATCACCAGCCTGGACAACAAGAGGCTCACATCCATTTGGCCTCAGTAAATTGGGATTACACGGCACCTCTTTAGTTTGCACTTGTAGGAATTGTTACACAAGAGAGTTTTTCTCTGAGAGTGCTGCTAAACTGGCCAGATGATGCCCTGAGCCAAGTCACTTCACAGGTGGGTACCTGCCATGTGGCAATCAGGGCTGGAGAAGAGGCGCCCTCCCACCATTTATTTGCAGCTGGTTGACTCGGTCTTTCACCATCAAGATGATCTTGATTAATGCAGTGCTCGACATATGGCTTTTTTTTTTTTGCACATCACTTAACTCAAAGCTTAGGAGACAAAACTAAGATTCACACATCTGCTCTAAGTGAGCAGAAGGAGAAGTTGGTTAGATAGAGTGCTGAATTCTGAGCCAATGAGAACTGCAGCAAAGAATTTCCTGTGAATCAGTTGTAAATATGGACCCATGACTTATCATCTGGCCTGTCTCACTGGGAAAGAAAAGTAACTTCTATGGGAAATCTATTTTAACATTTTTTAAAGTTATGTGAGAAATACACAATATTTTTTGCCTTAGTAAAATAACTTTGCTACAATGTTGTATATCTAGATTTATCTACCTTACTTTGATGTTAACCTATGATTAACCAAAAAGTTGAAGTCTATTGTGTGCCCACTTCACTGCTTCCAATGCATAAAGACAGTGCTCAAAGAGCATTGCTTTTGTTTGTTTCTCTTCTCTAAGGCTTCACACATTACTGTTTCACCTTACATCTAAGTTCAACACATCTTTCAGTAGTCTGTCCACTGTGGTGTTTTGGAAGTAAAAAGTCTCTTGTATCCTTCTGTGTTTGTGATTAGGCCTCATGCTTATTCCCACCCAGTGATGCTGGAATGTTTGGGAAGTTTGTGGATCATTTGGGAGGTGGAGTCATGTGGGGGTTGGAGGAGGAGCATCATTGAGGGTGGGCCTCGGGGAGTCCTAGTCCAGCCCAGCTCTCGACTTCCTCACTGCTGATGTGGACATGTAAAGACTGACTATCTGCTCCTGCCATGATTTCTCTCCATGCTGAAACTTCCCACCCCCCCAAAAAAATGTAAGCTGAAATAAACCCTGGCTGCTCCTGGCTGGTATTTCATTCCAGCAACCAAAAGGTAACTGTGATATTAGCTAACTTATATGTTTGTTTTTCTACATAGATGAGTGTCTTTTATACATAATTAAGGTTTATCCCATAAAATTTGCAAACTCTTTTCTCCAAAGTTTGGTGAGCATATAAAATCAGTGATTCATTAAATGGTTTGTTTAACAGACAATTTAAGATGTGTGTGTGTGTGTGTGCATACTTTATTATCTGGATTTCAAATTGTATTGTGTAGACACACACAGCTTGTTATATTATAGATACATAGCTTGTTACTAAGCACAGATAGAAATATATTTTGTTTCCTAATGAAATCGAAGCCCACTAAAGCAAGCAAAGTGTTGGTGATGATGATTGCAACAGTAATAAGTTGTGGGAACATACATGAACAATAATTTTGTGGGACATCTGCATGGATAATAAACTTGGGGAGATGTGTTTAATTGAAGCAGATGAGCTATAATCCCACCAAATACTGTCTCACTGAAATGTGCCTATTCTGTTTTCTACAGACCTGGTAATAGATCTGTTACACTAAACATACAGTTCTAAATCTTTTTAATCTCAGTACAAAAGATTTTAGGAGCCATGTCACAGAAATGGACAGATTATACAAACAGAATGTCTTTTACAACTTCTTCATGAATGAAAGAAGAGTGTTTATGTTTTACTTGGGGACAAGGACTAAGGTTGAGGGACAAGAGAAATAGAACCTGTATGGCAATGTAGTAATTGAAAGACCAGAGGTGTATATGAACTTACATATATTTTATTTCCTGACAATGAAATTAGTGATTATTTGTTGTACAATGCTTGAACGATGCAACCAAGTCTAAAGAAGAAAATCATTCTATAAATGTCACCATGATGCTCAGGCAAGAACCCCTTGTCACATTGTGAATCCACGCAGGCACACACAGTTCTGTACACCTGAGACAAAGTATCCTAAAACAGCATTTGTCTTTATTACACGTAATGTTCACTATTTTGTCTTTGCTTCCCTTTCCTTTTCTTCTCTTCTTTTGACTTTTACTATGAAAAAAAATCTGCCTACTTACTATGCTTAAAAGTTTAAAATCCCCAAGAAAATGCCAGATTTCTTTAGGATAAGTGCAGGGCTCTTGACAATCTGCATATAATTATGCTGATGCAGGTTTTCCTAATTTATCATGAGACAGCATTGCCCTTTATATCAGGAAAGATGTATTCCTTGGCATAGGCTTGCTTATATAGAGGTCATAAACACCCTTGACTCCCAGAATTTAAAATTAAAGTAGGTTGTTTCTGTTCATTATCCACATTCTTCATGGCTCAGGAATAAGTTTCAACTCCTCACAAACTCAGGATGATGGCACAACCAGGTCTCTCTATCAACCTGTTTGTAGTGTTGTGCTGCAGTTTAGATCTCGGTAATTTACAAAAGCAAAAGTCAATTTCCTATTAATATTAATTTCTTGACCCACACTAACTAAAGAAGTGCCTTGAAGTGGGACAGGTTACTATCAGAGAAAGGAGAGAAGGAATGGCTGGACAAAACAATCATTCCAAAAGCTAATTCTCAGAGGAGCACACATCAAGTCCACTCACATTTCTTTTGTAAAAGGCTACGTGATAGCCCAAGCTTGATGCTATTATGGAGGACTTATAAATATAATAAGAATGGATTTTTAAGGAGGGACTTGCAAAAGCAGAACAATTCCTTTTACAATAATGCACTTTACTACCATCTTACATGATGCTGGTTGCCATGACAAAGGAAGAAGAGTTTTCACTATGACAAACAAATACTTCTCATGAAGAGGCACTTTACTTCCACTCTCTACTCACTGGCTGGCAGTCTAACGCTCTGATCCAAGTTTAAGGAGACACAAAAGTATACTACCCTGGCCTAGAACTGTCAGAGAATCGGAAGCATTTGTCAACTGGCTCTAATGAAGTAGAATGTTCACAATCCTGGCAATCTGTCCTCCTGGCTGTCAATTTGAATATCGAAAACTTCAAATGATAGAGCTGGAACTCATGTATACAGGTAGAAGTTAGAATGCAGTCTGTTGTTAAAATTGGGTATCATTAGTAACAGAACCAAGTCTCTGTCATCAGTAGGGAAACTGAGTCAAAGACTCGTAGAATTTTAAGTGTTAACAAAAATAAAGAATCATTTACTTTAAAAGGAAGAACATTTCCCTGCTTTTGTGGTCTTTTCCTTCCTTGATTTATTGTTGCTTTTATTCTTTCCTGCTGTAATGTTCGAACCCCTTGAACACAGAGAACATGGCATAAAGTGCATAGACTTTCGCACCCATTACATACCATAATTTTCTTTCTTGGGCATAAACTTCTGACCTTAATTCTTCTCACAATCTACAAGATCAAAGAATAGCAGCAGTTTTGAGAATAAGTGGCTGAGGACTATTGCAGATAGGTGAGAAAGGGTAGAAGGCAAAGCTGTGTGTAAGTCAGGGCTCCAAGCATCTCATGCATGCTCCGTGGACCAATTGGGCTTCAGCTACAAAATATACATTAAATATATATCATGGAGAATTCCAACATGGTGACCACAGAACCATAAATGTTAATTGCAGGGACTCTGAGTTCTAGATAGACTCTGTGGGACCACATTATTTTGCAAATCCAAGAAGCTGACCCTGGTTGTAAGAGCCAGATAAAAAGCCAAATATGTGTAATTTCTAACTTAATGCAGTAACTCCTTCATATCGGTTCTGCAGCTTCACAGAATGTTGTCTTCTGTTCCCAAACTTGAGTCTACAAGATCGAGTGACAGCTAACATGAAGTGTCACCCACTGGCACTGTTAAATCTGGATATGAGTTCTGTTGTGGAGCCTCATGCAGATTTGGGGAGTTGATTACAAATGATCTGAGCTGGAATTCCACAGATGACAGTGAGCATGTAGTGGGGGCAAATCAGCTAGAAGCATTCATACCTTCATGTGTAATATGTGAACAATGGGTTGTTGTTTTGATCAGCTTCGATCACCATAGTAACATGCCCAGAATGGGTAGCATGAGCAATAGATGACTGCTTCTCTTGCGTGGTCCTAGAGGCTGGAGATCCAAGATCAAGGGTAGCAATGGGATGGGTTTTATTTTGAGGAATCTTCTCTTGGTTTGTTGGTAAATATCATCTCTTAGTGTATTCAAACATAAATAGAAACATAGCTAGCTAGCTAGGTAGCTAGATAGATGATACATGGATATAGATAGATCTATTTCTCTCATGTTTCTTCTACTGAGCAGAAACTAATCCCATCATTGCCCCCCTGTAACCTCATCAGCTCAACTAATCTTAATTAGGCCCCAAAGGCCCATTTAAAAAATATTATCATATTAGCGAATGAGAGAGATTTAAACATTCAGTCCATAATGATAGCTATTGATTTTTATGTTGCTTATTATTCTGGATATTATAGTTAAAAGATCAGAAATTGAGTTTGGCTGGCAATTTTTTTCAGAGAAGTGACTAAATTTTCTGGTACTCACACTCAAGATATAATGAGACATTAAAACAGAGAGATCTGCAATTTTCTTTTTCCTTATCAAGAAAGAAGGTGATTACACATGGTTTCGTCATGCTACATTTTTAGTTGTTATAAATAATATTTATACTACTCTTTGTAATTTAATATTGACATAAGCAATACAATATTGAATTAGAGCTCTTTAAAAAGTATAACATGAAAATGGACACCTTGAGCCTTAAGTCCCTTTTTAAGAACTAGAGTGTACGTCTATCTTCCTCCACCTTCTATCTCTTCTTTCCTCATGCAAGTAAGCCCCTCTTTTAATTTTCCATATAATTCTCTTCCCCTTTCATTTAGAATTGTCACAAATACAGTATGACAACATTATGGCACTAATCTTATAATGTAAAATGACTATAAATTTCAAGCTAGTACATATATGAGTTAACCATTGGTGCATGGGATATTCTAAAACTTGTGTTGTGTTTTTGTGCATCAAGAATCAGAACAATTGTATTCATTTCCAAGGATTGCCATAAGAAAGCACTGAAAACTGGGTTACTTATTAAAACAAAAATTTGTTCTCTCGCAGTCTGGCAGGCAGAAGTCTGACATCAAGGTGTCAGCAGGGCCACGTTCCTCCTGAACTCTGTCAAGGGATTGTTCCTCACGTATTTCTAGCTTTGATAACAGTCACTAATGATTTGGATTTGACTGCCCAAATCCCATCATCCCATAATGGACCTGTGTTTCTGTCTTCACATGGTCATCTTTCTATAAAGAAAAAACTCAAATTGGGTTAGGTACCTACCCCCTTTTCACACAAGCTCATCCTGGCTAGTTATACTGGCAACTTCTTTTTCCATACAGTCTCATTTTCAGTTATTGAGATTTGGTATTTTAACACATCTATTTAGTTAGGCACAATTGGGCTCACAATAACAAACAAGTGAGAAAAGGAGAAAGCACCTGGAGAGGCCAACCTTCATGGAATCTCGTCTCTTGTTGACTGGCTGCATTCTATTCATTAGAAGTAGGTTAGTAAGTTCAGCCCACACTCAAGATGGAATCTGTACAGTCAGAGGTATCAGGAGGTAAAGCTCATTATCTACCCATGCAGGGTACTTCTCTTCACATTGCATTTAAAAAAAATCTTATAAAGTACTAGCTTTCCCAAGGGCTTTTTCATACATGTTAGCTTTGGTTAATCCTCCCTAGACCTTTTCCTTTTCCCCATCCCTTTACTCCATCCCTGCTTCAACCATTGCACCCCCAATTCTCCCTGTCTACTTTCATATCTTCTGTGTTCTACTATCTCCCCTTTTAATGTGCCTCTCCCATATTGCTTTGCTTGTTTCCTGGCTTCTACAGACACTATAACTTAAACACACAAGTCTGAAAAATTCAAAACTAGGATCTGCTGATGAGAGAGAACATAAAATGCTTATCTTTTTTGGACCCATGTTACCTCATATATTTTCCTGTTCCATTCATTTTTCTGCAAATTTTATAATTTATCATTTTACATTGTATGGGTGGATAAATGCTTTTTCCAGAAACCATGAGTTTAAATGAAAATCTCGGAGGCAGGTGTGGGATAGCTCACTATGAGATGCTGGTCAAGGTCACTCCAGAGGTTCCCAAAACAATACAGACTATTGCTCTTGGTTTCCCACCAGAATTAGATGAAAACACTCCCTTGGTGAATATGTCTCTGCAGCATTGTGGCTACAAGAAGATCAAGCTGGATCTAGTTTGGAAACTTCCTCCCTGTTGAATAGCTTTCATATGCTACGAGGTGCCATGTAGACTGTTGAGTGAGAAAAGTCATGAATTGTCCTACTCATTTGTAAACTCTGTGTACTACACTTTTATACGGCCAGGCAAGATGTGCAATAGTGGCATGACTATAAAGAGAGGTAACCCACCACTTTTTGAATGTATTGGAGACTCCCACCACAAGAGGGAATTCATGCCTAGACCTGGTCAAAAGTCCATGGCTGGAGAGGTATTAGGCCCTATGGGAGAAACAACCAGCTACTGTTACTTTGCTGAATATACATGCTTTCAAACTGCCTCCTAAATATTTATGTTAATATCCATATATTAGTGCTGCTCCTAGACTTATTCAGAAAAGCTCCTTTTTCAGTGGGCAGTGGTTAATGCACAGGCTCATGACTAGCTGATCACAGTGCTGAGGGTAAGTTACTGTTGAATGCTCAGACCTACATAGGACATATATATCACCCCCATTCAGTCTTGCAATCATAGAAGAGAAAGCAGGTTGAAAGACTGTAAGAGCTGGAAGATGTGGAGGAGTGCTGTGGAGTTCTCTATTCCAGGTATGACATGGGCAATGCACTCTTGAACTCACAGCTCCTGTAGCTACCTTCACAAGACCTGTGAAAGATTGGGCTCTGTCAACACTCCATCAGGGATAAGAGAACCCCAGCTCTCCTTGAAAAGATATTCACAATTAATGGTTGCTTGGGGAAGGGAAGTCATTTTCTTCAGTGACATTGCCACTGATAAGTTGTCTACGTTCTAGGAAGTAATCCACCACCCATGCTCATGCAAGCACCACTAATTAAACTCGGTGTGTAACATAAAGAGAGGAAAAAGGAGAGCAACTAATTGAGAAGAAGAGACTCAGCAGGAGGGAAAAGGGAAAAAGAAAGTAACATGCAGCGAATATGACCAAAATACACTGTATACATATATGAGACTGTCAAAAATAATGAAAAAAGATCCACAAAACAGCTTCCTTCCTCATATTCTTTGGCTCTTAGAGTTTTAAGCTGTATAAAATGATATTATATTATATGAATATTTTGGACTTTATTACTCATTCGCTATTCTTTTATCTAGGATTTTGCTCTAATTTTAATTTATTAATTTTCATCAGTTAGGCTGAAAACCATGCACAGAAAATCTTTGTTTTACCAACAGTCTTAACATCAGTATGATTATTTAACTCTACTATAGTAGATATAAAACTATCAAAATTAGTGAAATTGAATATTTCTTATAACTACTTATTCTATTAACAATCATTAATAAAATATTGTGTTCCTAAGTTAAACAAAACAATTATTTTCTCTGCTATTCTTGACATCAACTTGATATATGGAAGAGTTCATTTATTCTACTTGTTTACCATTATTAGCACTTAAATTTTCATTTATATTATTTTTGGGATATGTGAAAGTATTTGTGATTTTTATATACTACAATAAACGTATTCATCAAAAAGACAGAAGTCTTTTTTTAATCCTGACTCCTATGTCTTCATGCCCTTAAACCTAACCATTTTTGTGTTTATCAATTCATTTTGCAAATGGAAGCAAAACACACACACACACACACACACACACACACACACACACACACATGTTACTTCCCTTCCAAAAAAGGTTGTCTTCTGTTTGTAGGGTGATGCATCTCGCTCTTTGAATTTTACACTTCAAAATATATTTTGGAGGTCATGGGCTATCAGGCACTATGTATTGCCCTAAACATTTTTTATAGTGGTCTAGAATATTACTGTATATATGTGCTATGGATTTAGTCTGTTTCCTATCAATAGATATTTGGGCTTCTTCCAATATTTTTCTATCACAAAAAATGCCATAATTAATGATTAATATAAAGTGGGTTTGTTTTTGACAAGAGCAGGTTGATTTATTACTTAGTAACAAGATTGTTGGACAAAAATGCACAATCAAAAATATTGCCAACTATAGCATAAATATTTTGATCAAATTCTCCTAGCAAGTGCTTGCATCAATTTACATTCCTATCAGAAGGTATGACTGCGACTGTTTCCCACCTCAAATACAGATGTTGAAGATGGAATTTTGCCAATCTGATAATGGCAAGAGAAAATTGAGAAACTGATGTATATTTTCCTGTCATGAACTACTTTTTCAGATGTTCGTGAATCATGTCCATTTTTTTCTTTGAATATATTTTTCATATATTCTCCTTTGTTTATATCAGGTTATTTAATCATTATTCTACACTTTTTAAGGGATTTAAACATATGAACTATTAGACTTTATTTATGACAAGTTATAGATAGATTTGTCTCCCAATAATTATTTACATCATTGGAGATACTTTATTCTCAGAGCAAGGAAAATGACATAGTTTTTAAAAACAATCGTTTTTGAATTGGGGTTATGACTAGAAATGGGAAAATTCTTAGACTTCTAATCTATTTGGGTTTGTTTTAGTAGTTGGAGTGAAATATGGACCAAACCTTATTTCCACCCCTCCCCCACATACTTTGTGTTTGACTCATTATCTTTATGTCATTCCATTCTTCCCCTACTAGATCAGAACAAAGACAATCAAATACACATACATGTACACACAGTTTCTGGGTGAACAGATATGTGTAAAAGCATATATATACACATGTAACATGTCTATCTTTTAGTAACTCTGAAAAGATTTTATCAAGGATTTAAAAAATACCTAATGCCCAGATTAGATTCACTGGAGCAAAACGCACATAAAGAAATTACAGAAATGATCTGCTTTAAGTAGTGTTCCAAATCCTCCAAATGACTGCCCACCCTCCACATTGTTACTCTAAAATTTCCACTATGTAATTTTTTTGTGGACTACAGTGAATTGTCTTCACAATTTTCCCTAATGCCAAATGAGGTAAGGCAGCTCTTCAGATGTTTATTGTCCAGTGCTTTATCCTCATGAGAGTTACCATTGTATCCTCTAAGTTCCTCACAGATTTGAAAAATCCCCCCCCCTTTAAAAATACTCTGGGGCTGCAGAGATTGCTTAGTGTTTAAGGTGTTTGCCTGCAAAGCCTAATGACCCAGGTTCAATTCTCCAGTATCCACATAAAACCAGAGGCATAAAAGTTGCCCATGCATCTGGAGTTCATTTTCAGTGGCTAGAGGCCCTGGCACATCCATTCTCTCTGTCTCTTAGCTTGCAAAAACATAAATACATATATACATAAATACATAAAAATAAATTTAAAAGTACCCTGAATATAATTTATATGTATTACAAATATCTTCAACATGTTATTTTTTTCTTTACTCAGAGATTTCTTTGATAACCTGTTAATGAAATGTATTAATTTTAATAAAATGAAAATTACTTTCTGCACACTGAAATATAGGCATACACCACCATGCTTGGTTGTCTAAGAAATATTTGCCTATCCCAAAGTAGTGAACAGTAAAATTTTAGATAAATAAAACCAGATAGAAAGACATTTTAAAGAATAAAACTCTAATAAGTTAAAGAAGTAAAAAGTCCAGGATGACAATTGAAATGCAATAATAAATGCATGACAAATAAGATTAGCTTATAGGTGTAGAACTGTAACAAATACTGCTATATACACATGAAGACTTTGTAGTTTGTAAAGTTAAAGAAAACAGGACTATCAGTGAAATATAGTCAGTTGATTAGTGTTGGAATTCTATTGTCTTTATATTGTGACATGAGGGCTTAGATAGTATTTACCTTTATACTTTAAGTTAAATATTCATGATTTAAAAATAAAAGGAGAGTTGGACAATAAGATATAAGTCTCAGCAATTTATTAAGATCTGAAATAAGCCCCTGCTTTGGCTGGAGTTGTGGATTGGGAGACCGGGCATTACACTTTTAAATTTTCCACTGCACAATGAAAAAATAAAGTGAAATATTTGAATTGAATGAAAATATAATTCTGCAACATGATGGATGCAACTTAGACAAAAATTTTTTTAAAAATTATAAACTGTAATGCAGATAAAAGATGGAAGGAAAGGTTTCATGTATAGGAGTCAAGAAAAATCAGAAGGAAGATTCTAAGGAATTAGTATAGTTCAAAGTACAATCAATTGATATGAAAAGTAATACAAAAGTACAACAAAGCAAATATCTGCTTCTTTATCCATATTAATAAAGTTTCTAAAATTTAAATGGAGGAGGAGGAGGCGGCTGTGGAGGAGGAGGAGGAGGGAAGGGAGGATGAGGAAGAAAGGGAGGAGGGGGAGGGGGAGGAGGAGGAAAAAGAAGAGGGGGAGGAGGGGGGAGGAAGGGGAAGAAGAGGAGGAGGAGGAAAAGGAAGAGGAAGAGGAGGAGAATGAAAGCAGCACTTGAGTTTAAACAAAAGTACCATGTGTGGGTGGAAAAAGACACTTCCACAAGCCATAACAATGTTGAATGAAATCATCCTGGTGAGAAGAGTGGGCTACCTCTCTACAAGTTGTTGGCCAGGGAAGCTCCCGAGGCCCTACAAACCATAAAGACTTTTGCCCTGTTGTTGATTGCATTCTAGAACGAGAATGGAACTTTCTATTGCCAATGCCACTGTATGCTTTGACTGTAGGTAATGGAGAAATTAGGCTGAGACTGATCTAGAATCTGTCTTTCTCAGTTTAATGCTCTCCAGACTGAGCTATTTGTGTGCTAGAACCTACCTTCATATTAGTTAGCTTTGGTACTACACAAGCTGCTGGAGCAGAATTCTTGCCAGCCATCCTGGTTGGCTGTGGACCCTGTATACTACACACACACACACACACACACACACACGCGCGCGCGTGTGTGTGTGTGTGTGTGTGTGTGTGTGTGTGTGTGTGTGTGTGACTGTTATGGTGCCTGTTGTGGAGTGCTGTCATCTGGGCATGATATTGCTCTCACGGTATCTTTAATTCTGGAACTCTCAGCAGCTGTGATTATCTGTAATCATGAGACCCTCACAATATTAGGCCCATTAACATTCCATAATGCAAGAGACAGAGGGGCTCATTTAATATTTTCTAGGGAGAAGAGCTCATTAAGTTCCTCCCTAAAGACATGTAAGTGGTTATCAGTTTGTAAAAGGGGAGCTGGGGATTAGAATTTAAAGAGTACCCAGTTAATTCCAATGTACCTCAAAAATTAAAAGAGTACCCAAATTCTTGTCTACAGGAATTAAATTATAGACCACCAGAGGATAAGGTGTTGCAGTCAGCCACATGCCACTGGGATGAATCTCTAAACCAGGCACAGTTTATGGGAGGAAAGGATTTATTTGTAGCTATAGATACAGGCGAAGTTCCAGAATGCAAAAGAGGCTGCTCCCCTTTCACAGGTCCAAGCAGAGAGAGAAAAACCCATCACCACCAACACACACACAATAGCAAACAGGCAGGAGGGGCCCAGGAGAATTTCTTCTCTTTTATATAGGCTTAGGGTGGGGTCTTGCAACCTCATCCCAGACTTAATGGCTTCTTGAGTCTCTGGAATTTCCTTCTTGCATGGTCCACACAGGAAAGGATGTTGACTTCCAGCTTCTTTGAGCTTCTTTACATCCTGCCCCTTGCTGAGAGGCTGCCTTCCTGCAAACATCCTCAGAGACCCACCCAAGATAATTAAA
>PVHP010031375.1:0-15791 GCA_004024765.1 Zapus hudsonius | reverse complement strand
ACAGCAACTAGAAAGCTGACTGCAAAACATGCTCTCTCCTTCCTCCCTGCCAATGTGATGCTGGCCCAGGCCTACCATGTCAATGTAGAATTTACACTCTGGATCACTAAACAACATCAAACCCTTTCCTTTCCTTCCTTAAGCTGCTTCTGATTGGGTGTTTGGTCCCAGCAATGAGGAAGTAACTGAGTTTTATGAGAACATCACAATAAGTGTGGCATAGTTTCTCAATATGGTGGCATAGATTTTAATATTTTGTAGAAGATGGTAAGATGGTTAGTCTGGGCCATCCACACTCTTCTAGCTCAAGTTCCAGGCTTTGAGGAAGGTCTGTGTTGTAGGTACCTTTTGTCACTGGGACAAATATCCAACCAGAAGCAGCTTATAGGAGGAAAGGGTTGCCAAATTCAGGGGAAACACCATCAATGGTAGAAGAAGCTGGCTGACTTTCATGGATCCCTAGCAGAGAGACATCACCAAACAGCCTGCAAACATGAACAGCCAGGGCTCAAACTGGCTCTTTACACACCTTAGGGCTGGACTCCAAGATCCCCCCCCCCCCAGTGACACCTCCTCCAGCTGCAGACTTAACTAGGAAACTTAATAAAAATGCCTGAGTCTATGGGGACATACATTCAAGCCACCACTGTCTGCAAGCCCTTCTGCCTTCCTTGCCACAGGATGGCGGTGAGGAGAAGGAGGTGGTCATCGCTCTTGTGCTCCCAAACTCATCAGTCAATCACATGCATCATGTGTCTGTTAGGTAATGTTGGTTGTGGCTGAGTCTTAGCTGGGTCAGTCATGGGGACACACCTGTGAACTGTTCACGCAACCCAGGCTCCAAGGAGAAATGCAGGGGGGCGGGGTGAATAGAAACAGTATCTTTCTCGTGTCCTTAAGATTCACTTCTCATGGTGAGTTGTAAGGGAACCAATGTGAGGCTCAGACCACAGTGCCTCCAGCTCCTGAGGGTAGTGACAAGGTTGTCATAGAGCCCAGGGGACTGCCCTCCATCTAGATGGCAGTAATGGTAACAAAAACCAATGTCAACAATGATAGCGGCATTGCTGACGTTCTTACAAAGGTCCAGGCTTCCTTCTGGACATTTTACCTCCATCACTTAATCCTTTCCACCACCTTATGACACACAGACATAGTGTCCTCGTCCACCTGTGCTGATGTGACGTGGAAGCCCAAGTGTAGCAGGCTGTCAGGGAGGGGCCATGATCAGATTTGGGGAACAGATTTCGGAAGAAATGGCCTTGGTGGCACTGAGTCTGAAGAGGTCAGGGGAAGAGATAGGACGGTGCAGGATAAGCCCTGATGACTCATACCTGAGCCGGTCTCCAGATGATGGCTTGGGTCTGGCAGGAGCAGAGAGTGGTAGGCAGGGTGCTCTGTGTGGAGGGAACACTGAATCTAAGGCTTAGAGGCCAGAGAGCCCAAGGCAAACTGGGGAAGTGCAGGTTCACTGGCTAAGGGTGGAGGAAGTGGGGGGGGGTCTGGGGGAAAAACAGTGGAGACTCTAACATGTGCTGTTCTGCTGGGGCCCCGAGGGCTGATCCATGAAGGGCTTTTCGTCTGGATGGACAGTCTTGGGAGAAGAAGCCAAAGTCGCATCTTCAAGCAAGACTTACCCCTCTGTACTTTTCCCTGTTCAGTAGAATGGAAAGTTCTGGAAGGCCTGAGGTACCCCATGGGTTGTGAGTTACCATCATGGCTATAGGACCTTCCAATGGGGCAGGGACAAGAAGACTCCCTCCCTCACTCTGCCCCGTGGACTCTGCACGGACCTTTTTCCATATGTGTCTGTCTTTGGTTCCAAGTATCTAGTTTTAAGTTATTTATTTATTTATTTGGGAGCAGAGAAAGAGAGACAAAGAGTGGGGGGGGGATAGGCATGCCAGGGCCTCTTTCCACTGCAAAGGAACTGCAGATGCATGCCCCACTTTGTGCATCTGGCTTTACGTGGGTACTGGGGAATTGAGCCTGGACCATCAGCCTTTGCAAGAAAGCACCTTTAACCTCTGAGCCATGTCCCCAGGCCTTTGTCTGTAACTCTTTTCTCTGCTTTCCTCAGGCATCAGGTGTCTCTGCCTCTAGCCTTAGCTTCTGTCAACAGATGAGCTGCTGAGCCATGTGGCATGGAGGAGTCAGCATGCTGAACGTCCCATGAAGTCATCTGCTGCCAGACTGACCAGTCCAGCTAAAAGTTGAGCACTGTCCATGGAGGGTGGGCTATGGGGATTCGGACACCTCCTCCAGGCAGCTGACTCACGTGCCATTCATGAACTGTGCGGCCTTGCATACGTTCTTTAGGTTTGCTGTACCTAGGTTTCCTTATCTGTGAAATGGGAGCAACCAAAGTGACTGACCGTTGTGAGGTCACATGAGGACTGAATGGAACCAGGCAGGCCAAGTGCTTTGCCTGCCTAGACAAGACTCTGCTCCTGGCTCCTAGTAAGAGCTTTGAAGATATTTCTATTCATTAAATAGGAACATAAAGATATTCTAGCAGAAAAAAGAAGTGTAGAGACTAGACATTGAGGCCGACACTACCCGCGTGAACTGAGGCATCATCTTTCCTTATCTGCACAATGGGGACAGAGCACCCCATACTCAGGCCAGCTTTGACCCTCTTCAGTAAGTCCAGGCATGACCAGCTGTGGCACTGGGCAGTGCATGTGGGAGAGGAGCCTTCCTGGAGCACGGCCAGGCTCCATGACCAACAGGTACACGTGGAAGACTGACCTTGGACTTGGCCTTGACTCTTGTACCTGACTGAGGGGAGTCTGCCTCTGTCCAAGTTAGACCATATGACCCTGGTGGCCAAATCAGGAAGACCTACTTGTCTAGAAACAGCAATTGGCCAGAGTTCCCTTGAGGATCTTACTAGGGGACCTGGGGGAGGGAGGGTCTTCTGAAATCAGAGCTCGATGACTACTGTGGTTTGGATGCTGAATGTTCCCCATATGCTCATGTGTTTGAACACTCAGTCCCCAGCTGATGGTGCTGTTTTTTTTAAAAATTAAAATATTATATTGATTTATTTGCAAGCAGAGAGATAAAGAGGGGGAGAGAATGGGTGCACCAGGGAGCCTCTAACCACTGCAAACGAACTCCAGATCCAGGCACCACGTTTTGCATCTGGCTTTATGTGGGTACTGGGCAATTGAACCCAGGTCTTTAGGCTTGGCAGGCAAGTGCCTTAACCACTGAGTCATCTCTCCAGCCCCATGGCGCTGTTTTGAAAGGTTGGGGAACCTTTAGGAGGTAGAATCTCTCTGGAGAAAGTGGATGCTAGGGTGTGGGCCTTGAGGTCTTATGATGTGACCTCACTTCCTGTCCACTATCTGCTTCCTGACTGTGGATTGACCAGCAGCTGCTATATGAATGTTATCTCCTTGAACTGTGAGCCCAAATAACTCCTCCCTTCAATTGATCCTTTCCAGGCCACAGCAACAAGAAAGTAACCAACCCAAAGACCACTAAGGCGATTCTGCCTCCCTCCCAGCTGTTTTCATGCCTGCCTGGGATTCATGCAAACCCAGATGATAACAGGACTGCAAAGCTCTTCCTGGTGCTCTTGGAAGGGCCGGATCCCACCTTGCCTGAAAGTGAGGTAGGGCTCCCAGTAAAAAGTGATGATCGACTCTCTTTGCACTGGGCCAGTTTGAATGGGTTCTGTGACTGATAGTCCAGAGTCTTGATGGTCATGGTCACATTTGGTGGCCCCCACCCATTTGTCCACAGCCTCCTACCCCTCCCCACCCAGGCTACTTCCTTCCTGTGTCCTGATCCTTCACTGTAGCTCCTTCTAGTAGTGGCAGAGAGTAGAGGAGGCCTGAGGGAAAGGATGGGCAGAGGTGCAACATGCCAAACAGGGAGTCTGAAGCACCCATTGGCCTGCTTATTTTATAGAGGAGATGACAGACCCCAAGAGGCTGGCTGACTTGTCCAAAGTAACCCACCTAGGAAGTGGAATTAGAATGGAGTCTCCTTCCCCTCACCTTTGAACTTCTTGTTGTGCAGGTGAGAGAAGGTGGGCCCAAGGGAAGAGAGAGCAAGACAGTAGAGTGGTGATACGAGGTACTCACACAAGGGTGAATATACACACACAGCAAGCCCCACCCTCCCATGTGGGTCCTCAGCCCAACCCACTTTGGTTGAAGTCAATCCATTCTGGGTTATGAGAGGACTACTTAGGAACCTATATAAAAGCTCTTTAGTAAAATCTTTGTCAAAAGAAGAGTCCTGTGTGGTTTCCATAGTCGCCCAGGCCTGCTCCTCAGTAGTCCTGGGTTCGTGAGCCAGCTCACCTCACGAGCAGCCCTCTCTCAGTAATGGTCTTCTGATGCTTTGAGCTTCCTGCTGGGATGGATGGGGTCTTGGCTGTTGTCATGGTTTGATCCAGGTGTCCCCCACAAACAAATGAATGTGTTCTGATAGATCGATCCTCAGCTGATGGCAGTTAGGGAATTACAACCTCACTAGAGTTGTGTTGTTGGGGGCGGGCTTTTGGGGTTATAAGCCAGCTTCCCCTTGCTAGTATTTGGCACACCTTTCTGCTGCTGTTTGCAGTGCTGTGGCAGAGGTGATGTCCAGCCCTCTGTTCATGCCATCGTTTTCCCTGCCAGGATGGAGTCTCCCCTCGAGTCCATAAGCCAAATAAACCCATTCCTCCATAAGCCACTTTTGCTTGGGTTCTTTCTGCGCAGCAACTAGAATGCTGACTACAATAGCTGTGGTCCCCACAGCCTCATGTGCTGTTGATTAAGCCTCATACGTCATCCCCAGCAGGTGGAGCCTTGCTGGAGGGTGTGTCCCTGGGCCAGGCCTTGGGATTTTATAGTCCAGCCAGTGCTAGCGAGCTCACTCTCTCTCCCTTGGCACTGCTGCTGTGTAGAGATGTGACTTCCAGCGTCCTGCTCAGGCCGGCCATGATGAAACTTCCTCTTGAAACTATAAACCAGAAATCAATCCTTTCCTCCCATTAGCTGCTTCGAGTTGGGTGTTTTTGTCCCAACCGTGAGAAGGTAACTTCTGCTCTTCCCTTCCCCACCTTCTCCTCCACCAGGGGTTTCCAGGTGTGTTCTAATGCCAGGGGTGCCAGTATCATCTCCTGCAGCCAGAGACCTTCTGAACAAGATGAAGCTGCCCAGTTCTTTGCCTTGCCCACCTGGCCACAAGTCCCTCCTGGTGTGCCCGATGTCACCACGGTCACCTTGTTCTATCACTCCCTCTTGTGCTCTGTCTCCACCCCTGCAAGGTGACAGAATGCCATCCATGGCTTTTGATTTGTTTTATTTGGAGACAGGCTCTCACTACATAGCCCAGGCCTCACCCCCCACTCTCCCCTCCTAGGAGTGCTGGATGACAGGCCTCTGCCGCCAGGCCAGCCTAACCTGTGGCTTTTTTGGGACTTGGCAGCTTGCTGGGGTCCTAGAGAACAGCTGCTTTGAGAACCCCTCTCTTCTAGTTCCCCACCTCCATCTGCAAGCAGAAGCGGAGGTCTGCAGGGTCTGTCCTTAAGAAACCATACAGCTCCATTATGTCGTTAGAAAGAGAGAGAGAGTCCAATTGCCTCACCGACAAGTGTCACGAGCTGAAGAAGGCAGCCTTGGACTTCAAGCCGCTCAGCCCCTCGGCTGTACATTGAAGTCTGAGCACTATGCCTTTTGCTTCTGCTTTGCTTATTTTTATGTGTTCAGTCCTATACCTGGTGAGTCATTTTCCCACTCGAGGGCATTTGGGGACTTGTTCTGTTTTAGTTACAATTGCAAAAAAAAAATCAGATATTACAGAGGTGAGAAATAATATGGCAGTCGCATGACCCTCCTCAGTGCATGTCCCTAACTGGAAAGTGTGGGCATGAGGTCATTGCCAAGGGCCCGTGGGGAAGGTGTGGTTTAGGGTGAACCAATCCTGACCCATTTTTGCTGAAGTCAGATAATGGGGTAACTGGAAACTTCTAAGAAATTCTGTGGTAGCCTTCTCATCCATCTCTTGAGAGTGCTCCCAGCACAACAAGGTCCTCTTTGGGGAACCTGGGGATTCTCCAGGGTCTAAGTTGATGTGTTGGTGGCCAGAAGTGAGTCAGACTGAGGAGAAAGGCATTTGAGAGACAGAGAGACTGAGAAAGAAGGAGAGAGAGAGAGAGAGAGAGAGAGAGAGAGAGAGAGAGAGAGAATGAGTATGGGCACGCCAAGACCTCTTGTCACTGCAGATGAACTCCAGACACATGTACCACTTTGTGCATCTGGCTTTACATGCGTACCGGAGATTTGAACCCAGGTGGTCAGGCTTTGCAAGCAAATGCCTTTAACTGCTGAACCATCTCTCCAGCCCCCGATGGACTTTTAACATTTGCTGGTAAAGTGTTTGGGCTCTCTCTCTAAGTAACAAAGTTGGAGAAACTGAGTCACAGTTGGAAGGCTCCAGAAAGATTACATTCTGGGGTAGCTCCTTCCCCCACCTGAATCCTCCCTGCTCCTTCCTCCGGCTGCCTAGTTAAACCCAGGCACCTTGAGATGGCCACTTTCCCCCAGGTTTCCCCTCTGTGACTTCTGTCCAGCCAATTAGCAAAAGCTCTTGAGTCTGGATTCTCTGCTTCTCAGTGGGTGCTCTCTGCAGGGTTCTGGGTCCCAGGAGCCCAGGATCCCTGCTCCCTGGGAGTCCACTTGTGCTGGGTTGGCCAGCAGGACCTAGGGAGCGGGTGTGGCCCAGGTACTGGGATTTTATATGAATTGCATTCTGAGCACGTGTCCCCTCTCGGAGCTGCGGGGCCTGTCTCTTTCTATTAGTTTAACAAGCCCTGGTATTAATGAGATTGCTCTATAATTGAACCTTTTCACGGGTCCCTCGGTAATGAAATTATGCTAATTTACATTCAGCACCACCAGGCATCCATCACGCGGGATCAGCCGGGAGCGGCCGGTGAGGCGGCGTGAATGCACCGCTAATTATCACCGAAATGAACAAACCCCGCAGTATTATTTCATCTTCTGCCCCTTCCCGTCCTCAGCACCGCCTCCGCCCTTGTCGTCTGCACTTGGCTGCGCCATCTCCACAGTGTGGCAGCAGGGACCAGGGGACAGCTGGCCCAGCCTGCAGCAGGTGGAGCGCTGGCTGAGCCTGGGAACCACTGCTGTCTGGGAAGCTTTCTAGATGTGCAAACACACCCACACTTGTGTGTGCACACTGAGTGTCAGAGTGTGACCCCTTACTGTGCCTTTGCTGGCTGTTAGCATCCCGCGTGTATGTGTGTGTGTGTGTGTCACTCTCTGGGCTGAGGGTGGCACTGTGTCTCTGATGTATGTCTTAGGAGGAGTAAGTGCCCGAGTGGCACTTGTGTGCTCTGTGTGTGTGCAGACTGGCTTCCTGGGGACCTCAGCCAGCCACTGTGCCTGGGGCAGTGTGTAAGTGTACAGCACCTCTGCTTGGGTATATCAACGCGTGTCTGTGAGGTGTGACCGTGTCTGGCCTGGCACATGTCTACTGCGCTGAGGTGTGGGTTAGTGTCTGAGTCAGTGTTGAGATGTATGTGAACATGCATGTGTGTGCCTGTTTCTGGCTACGTGTTGGGGAGGGAAGATTCCACTGCCCTGGCTAGCCAGCATCCAGAGAAAAGGCTTGGGGAACTGAAGGGATGGCTCAGTGGTTAAAGTTGCCCAAGTTTAACCCTCCTCGGTGATCATGTGAAGCTCCCTGCAGAGTGACAGGCCTCCATAATCCCAGGGTGCCTGCTGCAATGGGCGGAGGAGCTACGAGAGTCCTGAAGCTGACAAGTAGAAACCCTGTCTCAAAGGAAGGTCAAAGGAGAAGAGAGACACCCTGACTTTGTCCTCTGACGTCCACACGTGTGCCATGGCACACACATGCCCATTTACACATACACACCCACACACATGTGCACACCACACACAAATAATACAGAAGAGAAAAAGAAAAGCATGGTGGATTTCTGTAGGCTGCCATGCTTTGAGGGGCCCGCCATAAAGGACAGGGACACCACGATCAGAAAAAGAATCCGTCTAGAGAGTTCTCTCTTACCATGTCTAGGTTCTGTTCAATCTCCCCTGGCTCTTGGGGAGACAAGAATGGTAGAGACTGACCTTCTGGTCCTGTCTGCTCAATAGGAGCTTGGAAGACTTTCTGTTGATTTAGGGGGAAAATGGACTGCTCCATGCTAACCTGAGTGTGCGCAGTAAGTCACTATGGTTTCACTAGGACATTTGCTGATGCTGATCTGTGTCAGGCCAGGGTGCGTGGGGGCTAATGGATGGGAAGGGAAGTGGTCACCCAAACTCACTGGAGTAGAGGCGAAGCTCCTAATGAAATGTTCCGTCCATGCCACGGGCCAGCTATGGATTTTGGATGATGCACTTGTCTTCTCTGAGCCTCAGTTTTCCCAGCTGCAGAATGGGAGTGAGAAGGAGACCAGCCAATGTGATTTTAGGATGTTTCTAGCAGTGGGTAGAGCACAGTGCCACAGCTCTGAGATCTGTGTGTTTGGTGAAGCTGTAGCTGCGATCAATAGGAGACTGGGCTTGGACACACACACACACACACACACACACACACACACGAGTTCTGGTGTGAATATTTGAATATTTGTATTTTCATGTCTATTCATGAGGTTAATTAAAAGTAAAACCAGCCAGTTATGATGGCACATACGTTTAATCTCAGCATTGAGGGGGCAGAGGTAGGAGGATCTTTGTGAATTCAAGGCCAGAGGAGACTACATAGCGAGCCCCAGATCAGCCTGGACTAGAGTGAGACCCTACTTCAAAGAACCAGAAAACGGTACACATAATGCTGTTGCCATTTTTAGTGGTGTGCAAGACTTTTTTATTAGGTAATTGTTTTTGAATATTAGAAAAATATTTTCTGTATGCTTTTCACTACTTAATCACATGATGGCTGAGATGTCGCCCACTTTTAAGTTTCATGCACTGTTAACATTTTCTTCATCAGTTTAAGCCCAAGCTATCAAGAAAACAGTAAGGCAAGCCCCGATGTGTACTGCTGGCTGATTTCTGTGGTGTCTACTCCCCCATGGAGGATAGTAAACTAAGAAAGCATTGACTTTCGTCCTGGATGGGCAGAGATGCGCATGAGCACACGGCTGTTCCATCTGACAGTCCTCCAAAGCCTTGTGTGCTGGATGTGCGGCCCCAGCTGGAGGTGTTGTTTTGAAGGCTAAGGAACCTTTCGGAGGTGAGGCTCAGTTGGTGAAGTAACTTGCTAAGGGCAGACCTTGGAAGATTGATTATACCTGCTCCTGGTTCCTGCCACGTTTTCTCGACTTTCTGTGTATTGCAGTTGAGGTGTCCCTGCTACACATTCCTGTCATCAGGGATAGAGCCATTTCTGCCACCATCCATCTCCAGCTATGAGGGACTGAACCCTTTCAACTGTGAACCTGGGCTCAGTAGTTAAGGAACTTGCCTGCAAAGCCTAATGATCAGGGTTAAATTCTCCAATACTCAGATGCACAAAGTGCATGCATCTGGAGTTTGTTTGCAATGGCTAGAGGCCCTGGTGCACCAATTCTCCCTCCCTCCTTTCCTCCCTCCCTCCCTCCATCCCTCCCTCCCTCCCTCCCTCCCTCTCTGTTTGCAAATAATAAATAAATAAATAAATAAATAATATTTAAACTGTGAACCAAAATAAATTCCTCCTCCCTTAAGTTTCTTCTATAAGGGACTAGAAAAGTAGCTAATACAACTGCTATTGCCACCAAGATATATTAGATGTAATTAACAGGGACATAGGTAATAATAAAATAATTAGGAAGTAATGAGCTTAGGGGATAAGTAAGTTTGTTTTTCATATTTATTTAACATAAATTTATATAATTTATTTTTTAATGGTGATGTATTCAATAACCCCATCCCATTTTTCTTGGTCAATTTAACAACCGAGAGGTTGGGGAGAAAACTCACTCAGTAAAGTTCTAGCCTTGCAAGCTTGAGATTGATCCCCAGAACCCACATAAAAATACTAAGCATGGTGGCCTGGGTTTATAATCTCAGTGCTGGACAGGCAGAAACAGGTGCCTGCCTGGCCTTCCAGTTTAGCCTAACTTGGCAAGTTCTAAGAATGTAGCAGACCTCATCTCAAAATGGTGGATGACGCTCCTAAGGAATGACACCTGAGGTGTCCTTGAGCATCACACACAAACACACACACACACACACACACACACACACACACAATCAGACCAGAAAGTTGGCTTAGAGGTTAAGGTGCTTCTCTGCAAAGCTTAACAACCTAGTACCCACATACAATTCCCTAGTACCTACATAAAGCCAGATGCACAAAGTGGGGCATGCATCTGGAGTTGATTTGCAGCAGCTAGAAGCCCTGGGGCACCCATACACTCTCTCTCTCTCTCTCTCTCACTCTCTCTCTCTCATCTCTCTCTGCTTACAAATAAATAATAAATAGCTAAAATTATTTTTTAAAATGAACAGCTATCTCTTGAAAGCTGATATGAATTAGCTCTAGTACATGCATTGAAAGAGAAAGTTATGTGCGTGATGAGATGGTTTGGATAATCAGTGACCGTGAATATTTATTACTATTATTAGAAGTGCTGGTATTTACCTGCCTTTTTACCCGCCATCACATGGACAACGGTTGCAACAGTTGTGTGTTTATTTCTTCCTCTGGGAAGCAGAGTTAGTAATTCCTTCTGCGTTTCCTAAAGGTTGAGTGAGTGAGATGTATGGAGGTATTGTGCATGCTATATGTTTTAGTGGTTATTTCTTCATTTAAAAATATCTTTATTATGAATAAGTATATACGTTGTATGAGCAAATCTTGTGAAGGTGTCCCCGTTTCCCTCCTCTCTGTCCACTACCCCCTGCGTCTGTCCACAGGTTATGGGGTTATGAACTGCACCAGAGGTAGCCAGTTGTTCTTTATTTTTTTCCTCCCCCCTTTGTGTGTTGCTGTGGAGGGCAATGTCTCTGGATATTCTCCCCCACCATGGCTCTTACATTCTTTCTGCCCCCCTTCCACTCAGTTCCCGATCATGGAGACTGAGTTTTAAGTTTGCTTTATTGTTGAGATCTCTGTATCTTTGCCCTGGGTTGTGTTGGGTGTCCGTCTCCATTGACCTTTCATGGGTCATCAGACTTGCTGTGGTGATTAGTTTCCTGTTTGTCTCACCACCCTCTCATAGGCTTCATTTGAGCCCTGTGTGAAGGCCCTGGGTGGATCATCTCCTCTCAGGATGTCAGCCATCATCCCATGTCTTGTTGGTGGAATTGGTTTTTCCCCGGCTCTCTCACTGCCTTCTGAAAAATACAAACAGAATCTCCATCGGAGAGTAATATCAGTATAGGTTAAATGAGACAACATTGCTATTTTGGCTAGCTCCTAATGGGTGTAGCCTCTCTGTAGCTCTCTGGTAGTGGGAATTTCCTAGGAGCCCAGGTTCTTGGTCCCCACAGAATTTTGCCATGGATCCCAGTTCCAGTTAAGGATCCCTTGTCACTAAGTGGAACTCTTAGCAAATCAGTAAGCCGTTGATTAACCTCCTTGGTTTGGTGTCACTATTGCACAGATGAGCATTTCTTGACTTGCTGGTCTCTTCCAGACAGCCGTGTGTTCAGCATTCTTGTGACAACTGACTATATTGTATATCAGTGGTCTCTGCTTTCTCCAAATATCACTGACCAACTTCCCCTGGCAGCTCATGCAACACCTTCCTGTGCTACGCATGCTACCATCCGGGAGTTGGTTACCATTCTGGATCTGGCAGGATCTCTCCGTGTTGTTTGATGACACTCTGTGATTTCTTCAGCAATAGGGTCTTACCTTAGGCCTCAGACAGGTATTCAAGAACTTTGACAGAAGTCTGCTATGTTTTGGGGACCTCATGGGTCTCTTTGATTAACAGTTCAGTGTTGGAAGGAACCAATAACTGGGACACAGAGATGCAGGCCTGAGCAATTATTCTTGAGGTTAGGTTTCCTCCCATTTTATTCATGGTGCCTTGTACCAGGTGGTGCCCTCAGCTTTCTCAGGAGCTTACTATGATATATATATATTTGAAAACAGAGAGAGAGAGAATAAAATGGGCATGTTATGGCTTCTAGCCACTGAAAACAAGCTCCAGATGCATGAGACACTTTGTGCATCTGGCTTTATTTGGGTACTGGGGAATCTAATCTGGGACATTAGGCTTTGCAGGCAAGTGCCTTAACTGCTGAACCATCTCTCCAGGCCCATGCTATGTGTTTTAGAAACCTAGCGAGGCCTGGGAGATCCTATGCAGGCTGGAGAGCTAACCCCTTAACTCCTGTGTGTGGGGAGGACACACATCATCTTAAAACACTAAGGTAAAATGTCAAACATTAGAATGCACAGATCCTGAGCCTAGAATCCGATGAGTTTTGACAATTTTTTACCCCACGTGAAGGTAGGCAGAGAGTTCTCCTCCACCAGTAAGCCACCCCCATGTACCATGGGCCATCAGTGTCTGTTACCTGTCAACATAGACCCCTTTGCTTGTGTTTAAAACTCCATGTAGATGAACTCATACATGTGTCGTCTCTTGGGTCTGGTCTCCTTTGCTGACATGTTGTTGGGGTCCATCTATGTTTACAATGCATCAGAAGTGTATTAATTTTACTCGTAGGTATCATTATTTCTTCATGATTCTTTTGATAATGAACATTTGGGTGGTTTCCAGTTTGGCCTATTGTAACTACAACTTCCTTCAGCATCTGTCTAGGCATCCGGGGTCTTTCCTGTGAACACCGTGCATTGAAGTGGACCGCTTGCTTCTTGGTAAGGCATGCTTCCTTCAGACAGTGACCTGAAATGGAGCTAGCTCTTTTCTCTCAGCTTGAGATTTCTGCTAATATTTGATGTTTTCAGGTTTTTGGCATATGTATGTGAATTATGCGTGTTCGTGTGTGTGAACGTGGGTGTGCATATGCCACAGTGTATGTGTGGAGATCAGAGGACTTCGGGTGCTGGTCCCTGTCTTCAGCGAGGCAGGGTCTGTCATGTTCAGCTGTGTTTTCCAGGATAGCTGGCCTGCAGGTGATCCTCTTGTCTCTGCCTCCCTACTCGCTGTGGGGCGCTGAGATTACAGATGCAAGTGCTACAGCATCTGTCTTGAGGTGGCTTCTAGGGATCTGAACTCAGGGACTCATGTTTGCTCTGCCAGTACTTTAGCCCCTGAGTTAAAGTCTCCCCAACTTGTTGTCAGGCTTTTAAATTTCAGCTCATGTGGTATGTATATAAGACTATGGTTGTAATTTTTGGTTTAGTTGAATTGGTCAGAAGACCAATGCTGGTTAATGCTTTTATATGCAGTTCATGTATGTTGCTTTGTGAGGTGATCATTCAAATTTTGTACCTGATGCTTATTGGGTTGTTTATATTTTTATTATTGAGCTGTTGATAGTCTTCATATCATGTTGAGTAGTTCTTTTTCAGAGATAGGCTTAGCAAATATTTTTCCCAGCCCATGACCTACCTATTAATGTTTTAATGATGTCTCTTGATAACTAGGTTAAAAAATTTGATGTCATCTGTTTATTAGTTACTTTCTAATAGTTGGGACAAAACACCCCACCAGAAGCAGTTTAAGAAAGAAAAAGGGGTTATTCCTGGATTCAAGTTTTGAAGGTACATTTATTAAGGTGGGGAAAGCATGGCAGGAGCAGATAGCCAGCATCAAACCATCATATACACAGGGAGGAAGTAGAAAGCAATATAGGTAGCAAGGCTGGGGCTGATAACAATTCAAGGCCTACCCTCAGTGGCAGACTTCTTCCAGAAAGGCTTCACCTCCTATAGGCTCCACAGTCTTCCCTCAGCAGCCAGGGATTAAGGCTATGGAGAACATTTACATTCAAGCAGTATAGTCACCTCATAAAGCAAAATGCGTTCAATCCAACTTTAAAAGTCCCCATAGTCTTTACCAGTCCCCAAACTGTTCCAAAGTCCAAAGTCTCATCTGAGACCTGAAGCAGACTCTTAATTGTGAGCCCTGCAAAAATCAAAACACAAGTTCCATACTTTCAACATATAATAGTACCAAATAAACATTCCCATTCCAAAAGAGAGGAAGGAGGGCATAGCAAGGAATGATTTGACCAAAACAAGACCAAAAAGCAGCAAAGTGAACATAAAACCTTGCAGTTTCCTGTCTAGTATCTGGGACTCCGGATGAAATCCTCTGGGCTCCAAAAGGCTTGGGTAGTTCGGCCCCAACACTTGTGTGCTCTGTAATCTTTCTGCTGGGCAGGATCCCTGCACCTGAAGCATGGCTTTGTTTGTTTGTTTTGTTTTTGGCAGTTGTCCATGGCCTTGTATTATGTGACAAAATCCCCCTGCATTGAAAGCAGTGAATGACTATTGTCAGCTGTAACAACTCAAGAGAGAAGTTGTGGAGAGGGTCACCAGACCCCCACCTGAGAGCTCAGGTACCCCTTGTGCCAGCTGTCTACAGTAACACCTGAGGTCTCCTGACCTCAGGGGGAGACAGAGTATATAGAGGGGAAAAGATCAAGGAACAGGGAGCTCCATCTAGGCTGTTTCTTCTAGGTCTGCATGCTCCATAAATAAGCCCTTACCCCCAGGCTGGGGGAGGAGCTCCGACAAGGGCAATTGTGGTATAGTGAAGCCCACTGAAGTGCTGCTCTAAGGTTTCACACTTCTGAACAGGGACAAGGAACTTCTGGAAGCAGCCACAGGAAGTCCTCATTCAGTGTGAAATGAGGCTGCTCCTTAGTGCGGCTGCTCTGGGGTCCCCAGGCTCTGTAAGTAAGCCCTTATCCTGAAGCCAAGAGAGAAGCACCTGATGAGTAATCTTGTCACAGAGAGCCCATCAAAATGGCTGCTCTGAGGGTTCCACATGCTTATAAATAACCCCCCTCCATGCTTGGAAGCGACCCCCAATAAACTCATTGGTTCACCATACTGGCATTGGTACAATCATACTTTGATCTGCCATCTGAGTCCTGTTTGGGGTGAGGATGTGTGTTTGTGTCTTCCTAAAAGAAAAGTTTCCTGTGACACCTTGGCATCTCCAAAATCCTGGGGTCATTATAACTTCATCTTCATCTTCATAGCTTCTGCAGTGGCCTCACAGGTCCTCCTTGCAGGGACTTTGACCTTGTCTCACAGTGCTTAGCCTCAGCTGTTCTCTGGAACTGTGGTGCAATCCATCTCCTCCATCTTGTGGCTTTTATGCTTCTAAAACCACATGGATGACACCGACAAGTTCCAGATGATGTCTAGAACTTGACTTGGACTCCAGCTGTAGCAGCTTCTGTATGCTAACCTTGGAAATAGAGACTTCCTCCAGCATTCTCCTTTCAGGCTTTTTCCTTTCGAAAGCACTTGCCTTCTTTCTGTCTTGCATCTTGAACAGGTTGGGTCTTGTGCTCAGGGCTTCCTTTCCATTGTCCCAGTACAGAGCAGTTGGCTTCTCTTTAAAGGTGCTGATCTCTTTAACAGTTGCAACCAGAGAGGATACAGTTTCTGTGCCTGGGACTTCAAACATTTTTTACATTTCTTTCTGTGGGAAGCTATATTTTTGATATCTTTCTGCCCTATTTTTTTTCCATATCTTATACTCAGTGCTTTCCTGCCTTGAAATTTCCTTTGCCAAGAACATTAGCAAATTCTTTTTAAATTCAAGTTCATTTAAGTTCTCAGGACACAGACAGAATGCAGCCAGTTTTCTTCCTTCCTTCCTTCCTTCCTTCCTTCCTTCCTTCCTTCCTTCCTTCCTTCCTTCCTTCCTTCCTTCCTTT
>PVHP010031374.1:0-21119 GCA_004024765.1 Zapus hudsonius | reverse complement strand
CCCCTCATTACCCTCTCTTACTGACTTTCTTCCTCATCACAACTCATCCCTCTTACTTTCTTTTCTCTTTCTTAGTAGTATCAGTTACTCCTCTTGTTGCTATGACAAAATACTCTGACAAAAGTGACGTATGAAGGAAGGGAAGGTTGCTGTGGGGCTTCCAATTAGAGGTGATGCAGTTCATCATGGCAGCAGGAACAGGGAGCAGCTGTCACACTGTGTACGCAGTCAGGAAGCAGAGAGGGATGAACACTGGTGCTCAGATTGTACTCTCCTTTTCTCCTGGACCCCCAGCTTGTGGCGGGGTGATGCTGTGGTTAGGCTGGATCTTCCCATCTCACTTAACCTCACAGGTGTGCCTAGAGTTTTGTTTCGTGGTGGCCCTACATGCCATCAAGGCGACAGTCAAGTTAACTATCACAGTGACCTAATGAGTTTACTTGGTATTGCCTTCATAGCCATGGGTGAGGTGTTATTTACAAGCGCATGGACAGTTTACCAGCGGCCACACCACTGAAGAAAATGACTCTTCCCTAAGCTACCATTAACTGCCAAGAGCTACTCAGTGAGCCCCTCCCCACCCCATCTGCCTTCACGACTTTTCTATCATCTTTTTTCATACATTTCTTTTTCTATGTGTTCAAAGCGCCTGTTTCCTCTGATGATAGCCCATATCCAGAGACTCTCCGATGGCTCTTTTTTTCCTCTCTTCCTCCACTTCTTTCCAGTCTCATTTGCATGGCCCAGCCCATATTGAATTCTAATGAAATTGAAGATTTCCTTTCCGGCATAGCTCCTGCCTTTCTCGGAGCCTCCCTTGCTGTTGTTCCAAGAACCCCAGAGCAATGGCTCCTTGACCTGGATGTGAGCTGTGAGTCCGTACATGTGTGCATGCATGCATGTGGAGGTAAGAGGATGCCTGCAGGGTATCCATCCTCTCCTGCCACCTTGTTTGAGACAGGTTCTCTCCTATTGCTGTTGGCTGCTGGGAAGGAAGGCGGGATTCTCTTGGCTCTCCTTCCTTCTGCCATAGGTATGTTGAGATGAAGATGCGTGTGCTCCTTGCAGCCAGCATTATGATAGGTGCTGGCTGTCCTTCTGTAACGGGGTGAGCTGGGGGTTAGAATTTACATAATGCCCAGCAAAAATTCCAATGCACCCCTCAGTTTAAGGAGTACCCAGATTCTTGTCTATAAAGTTAAAGAATTAACATCATAGACAACAAGATAGTAAGGTATAGTGGGAGACTTTATTATTTAAGGGAACATGGGGAGTTACAGAGTTCTCCAGCCACCAGTGTGGGGAGAAAAAACATGGAGCATTTAACAGAACTTATGTTGTTTAGATAAACAAGCAGAAAGAGGAAAGATCATGAGAGGAAAAGATTCATGTGAAAGAGAAATCCAGCCCCTCACCACAGGCTGTGGTGGGGGCTGGGGAGATCTTACCGGTCCCTGGAGCATCAGAGGTCCTTTTGCCAGCCTGCCATGTGGGGAAGAGAGCACTTTTTTCTAGGAAAGTTAATTTAAGTTTTCCACAGGTGAGTCAGCTGATTAGTTCATATCTGACCAGTCAGTTTTAGCACCTAGGTTTTAGCTCTAGATAGATACCCCCTGCTCAAGGGAGGGGGGTCTCTGGAGCTGCCTGATCGGTCACACTTCCATCAGCAGGCTCACAGAGCAAGTGCCTTTCTCCACCGAGCTGTCTCCCCAGCCCTTGTAGCTCTTTTTCAGAACATTATAGGCTTGGCCACAGCACTCCATGAGAACAGTCCTTTCTGGCCTCTCCTCTCATTAAACATGACTGGTCATTTTCAGTGGGAGGCTTTTTGTCCTCCTGATGATTATTCCACCATAAGCTCCATCTCACAGAAGGGTCCAGAGCCCAGGCCTTTGAGAAACCTTGGGTGCAAACTGCACACTGCTTTGCTGCTAAGCCATCCAGGCCACGTCTCCTGTGCCAGTCTTGGATCCTTTGGCTTCTTGCTAGTGACAGAAAACTCAGCTGCATCTTTCTGACTTAGATGCTGGCTGCCACTGTCGCCTGTGGTGGCCAGAAGGGCAGTTCTACTGTAAACTCTGCAGCAACTCTGAGTGGAACCGAGTTCAGAGCTTAATAACATTGTCGATTCCCAGTCTGCTCCGGGACCAATTTGTTCCTGACCTTCTAATATTGGAGCCCAGGCTCAAGGGATGTGAAGGAATTTCTTCCTGCCTGAGGTCAAAGCGATCCTTGTTTCGTTCTTAGCACCAGTGGCCTCCTGGGAACTCATCCAATGAGGCACACTAAAGGTTTCAGGAGAAAAACCTCACAGCAGAGGTCTTCAGAGGGGCAGCGCTGTACCTAGGATGTGTTTTGGGACTCAGGGGGCCTTACAACGATGGGCAGGGTCGCATGAACTGCAGATGATGAGACCAGGGATGTGAGATGCCCTGCCATGCATGAGACATACACAGCAGTGAATGACTCCAAGTTCTAAATAAGTCTTAAATGCCCTGTTGGGTTTGCACACGCAAAGAAAAAAAACCTATGCAATTATCTGTACACTACTCTCCTTTTTATATAAGTAAGTCAAAATTCTGTATGTACATGTCTTGAGTTGGTACCCCCATTTCCCTCCTCCTTACCCCTGTTCCACTCCTCAATGGGATTGCCTGATTGCTCCATGATGGAGGGCTATGAGTTGTACAAGATGACAAAACTTTTTTTTTATTTTTAAATTTTGGATTTTTTCTTTTTTAAACTTTTTTTTTAAAATTGACAGTGTTCATAATTATAGACAATAAACCATGATAATTCCCTACCATCTCTCAAGTCCACCCTCCACCATATCCACCCCCCTCAGTTAATCTCTATTTTGCTTCGATGTTGTCATCTTTCCACCTGTTATGAAATGACAAAACTTTTAAGAGTTTTTTTTACAGTTTGAGTATATGATGTATTTTAAAATAATCTAGGTACCAAGAACTGAGCATTTTAGAAAATCCCCTGATTCCCAGAAGCCACTTATATTTGGATTATCCACACTACATACCTAGTCTGTCCCCTTGACAGCGGAATTTTTATTCATGTAGTTCAAGTGTGAGCCTACATCTTGTCTCTAGTGTCATCAGGCCCCATGTTTAATATCAAAATATATGTAATTTTATATTCAGCTCCTGTTCTTTTGTTTGAGTATTGCAGATAGGCTACGTTTTAAAAGTATACATATAGGTGGGTATTATATATGAGTTTCATATCTTCAGGGGTCAAAGATGAAGATTTTATAAGGAGAACTCAGTCCCCAGGATTACACTTGCTTGGGGACATGGAATTTGCACCCATGGCTGAAGAGATAGTGACAAAAATACTTCAACACTCCAAAGAGACCATTTCTTCATAGCCTAATGTTTCAGTTATGTTCTAAACTGACATGCAGTGCAGTTGTGTTAACAATTAATTAGAGAATCGACACGCCATCTTCAACCACTATGTTAGGATTGGGGACACATGGGAGTTTGTAGTTTGTGTTTTGAAAGCTATTCATAACCTAGGTGTGTTCAGTCATCTTCTGTTTTTGCACGTGTATTGTGCATGCATGGTTCTACATGTGTGTTTACAGGTATGTGTACACATGTGTGCATGTGAGTGCAGAGGCCAGAGGACAAACTTGAGCATTATTCCCTAGGAACATGATCCACTTCCTTTAAAAACCTTTTGATTGACAACCTTCATACATGTAGACAATAGACCATGGCCACACTTCCCTCTCACCACCCTTCCCTTTTCTCTCAACCCACCCCTCCACTGAATCCCTTCTTTCCAACTAGTCTCCCTTCTATTTTTCATCTTCTTTTTTCCCTTCTATTATGCAGGTCTTATGGAAGTAGCATCAGCCACACTGAGGTCCTGAATACCATGGCCAGTTTGTGTCTGGAAGACAGTGTTGCAAAGCACTCCTCCCCTTCCTTTGGCTTTTACATTCTTTCTGCCACATCTTCAGCAATGGTCCTTGAGTGTGTGATAGAGATGTCTCACTTAGTGCTGAACACTTACCTATCACTTCGTCTCCATACTTTGGTGAGTTTTGAGTCACCCCAGCACTCACTGCCATCTGAAAAGAAAGCTTCTTCAACCAAAAGGGAGAGGAGCATTAATATACGGGTATAAGCCTAAGTATTTAGAGGGTGGGTTGTGGGCATAATATATCCATTTAGCCAGACAGCAGAAGTTTACCCCCTAGGGCTTATGACCTTCCTAGCCAAAGGATTTTCATTAGGTTTTCAGTACCAGGGAGGAATTCTCTCCTATGGAGCGGGTCTCAAGTCCAATCAGAGAGCAGTTGTTTTTCCCTACAACAGACATGCTGCCACTGTACCAGTTGGTACATTCAGCCTGGTTGCCAGCCATAGAGTTTGCATGGGTCACTGTTGATTAAGACCATTGATGACTTTTCTCCCCAACAAGCTGCATAGCACCTTCCAGCATCCCGACAGCTAGTTAACAGGGAGGAGGCTTCCAGCTCAGCTCCAGCTTGATCTCGCAGTGACCTGTAGCCTGAGTATGTTATCTCCTTTAAGAGAGTCTTTAACTGGCCTGAAGCTCACCAATTAGACTAGACTGAATGGCCAGCAAGCTCCAGGGATCCTCTTGTCTCTGCCTCCCCAGTGCTGAGATTATGGGCATGTACTGCCTGCCATGCATGACATTTTATGTAGGTATGGGGGCTCAAACCTGGGTCCTCATGCTTGCAAGACTAGTACTTTACTGACTAAGCTATCTCCTCAGCCCTAGTATTGTCATCATCTTTTCTGTGTTAGTACCTTTTCCCTCTTCCTGCAAATGAGTGGATCAGGGTGGCATGTGTCTTACATGTTGATGCTAAATTGATCTAAGCAGCAATGCATTTAGGTTGCATGTTATTTCTGGGTGAATAAGCAGTTTTGCATGGTTAAGAGAATGGACCTCATAGCTGAACTGTCTGGCTTTGCTTCTTAGCTGTGGGGACCCAACACCCTCACTCGTGGGTGGTAGGACACATTGAAGGAGGTGGCTGGAGCAAGCAGATTAGCTGCTTTCCCATGTTGCCTCCTCCAGGGAATGATGAGTGCCGCAAATGACATCTCTCCATACCTCTGACATGTCTTCACAGAACAGCCACAGGAAGCAGCAAACGGGCCCCTCCCTCATCCTGCCGGTGTTTTCAGTGCTCTGCCATCTTTAGCTGTTCTGGCTCATGTGCAGATGACTCCAGGTACTACTGTCGTCATCACCAGGCAACTAGACACTCTCCTGAAACAGTGGATGGACACAGAGTTGAGGATTTGGGGGCTATGCCTGGGAGGGCAAATTGTCCAACTGCCTTAGATGCTTACAGCTTGTTGAAGGGGGGAGATATCCCCCAAACATCTTAGCCATGATCCTTTGACCTTGTCTGCTAAGACTCCTTGAACATTCGTTATACCATTTATTGAGCCATTAATTTCATCAGTAAGAGTCTGTTTCTGACACTCATTATGCTAACGAGGCCTCAAATGCAGATGCAAGTACAGATTGGAGAAGTTGCTGTGGCTGCCTCTGGAAGGTGGTCCTTCTGATGGGACGGCAGGATCCACTCCTGAGTATGGATGTTTCTTATGGAAGCAGCAGGTTGGCCTTGGAGCAAGGCTGGGTGAGCTGTCACGTGCTTCTTGAACCACTTATATGGAAGATTGCAAACGTGACTTATGGACTGTTGCAGTCAGTTTCTCTGTTGCTGCGCAGAAAGAACCCAAGCAAAGTCGGAGTTCAAAGTTGTGGAGGAATGGGTTTATTTTGGTTTACCAACTCGAGGGGAGACTCCATCATGGCAGGGAAAATGATGGCATGAGCAGAGGGGTGGACATCACCTCCACCACAGCACTGCAAACAGTGGCAGGAAGGTGTGCCAAACACTGGCAAGGGGAAGCTGGCTATAACCCCCATAAGCCTGTCCCCAACAACACAGCTCTAGTGAGGTTCTAATACCCAAACTGCCATCAGCTGGGGTTGATCATTCAGAACACATCATTTGTTTATGGGGGACACCTGGCTCAAACCATGACCTGGACCTTGCACCAAGGCCATTCTTGCTGCTGGGTTCCCATGAGCTAGTTTATATAATGTGCTCAGAACAGGCCAGCTATATTGTGACCACTGTGTAAGCGACTATACTGTTAGGAGCATCATTATTATTGTAATTACTTTGACCTTTGGGCCTGTTTGGAGTCCCTACATGCTCACATGTGTTATTTTTCCTACCATGTATTTAGGCTCCCAAGCAGCTCCCCAAAAGAAGATATGGCATAACCTTCATTATTTGAAGATCGGGTATTTGTAACATCATCTACGTAGTGAAATTTATTTGTAAACCACTGCAATCCAGATGTCCCCCATAAATTTATGTGTCCTGAATGCTTGATCCACAGCATTTAGCAATTTGGGAATTGGAACCTTATTGCAGGTGTGTTGTTGGGGGCAGACTTATGGGTGTTCTAGCCAGCTTCCCCTTGCCAGTGTTTGGCTCATTCTCTTGCTGATGTTGTCCACCTGATGTTGGCCAGGAGGTGATGTCCAGCCTCTGCTTATGCCATCGTTTCTCCTGCCATCATGGAGCTTCTCCTTGATTCTGTAAGCCAAAAGAAACCCTTTTTCCACATGCTATTTCTGGTCACTGGTCAGGTGAGGCTTGGCCAGCAATGAGAAGGTGACTGCAACAACCACAAACCAACACTCAAGATTCTGTCCCAGTCATTTGTGAACACACACAGTGGTGACAGTATTTAGTTGCCCAAAGTGAAAGTTCCCAGATGAGGCAGGCAGAGTCGCACTCTGCTTTCGTGTCCCAACTCACACACTATACTCAAGTGTCTCTCTTGTGGTCTGCAGAGATGCTTGGCCTTTTCCATTTCTGTTGTTGTTGGTGTCTTATGTTGAAATAGCCCCAAAGCCATGTTAAGACTTGACTGGTGTCCAAGTGTCCAGGAGGCTGTGAATTGCCTCATGGAGCTTTGTTCAGGTGTGAGCTCTAGTACCCTTGGTTAGTTCAATGTTAATGAATCAAAACACGTAGTAAATAAGGTTGCCTTGCACAGAAGCACATAAGAAGTAAGGTTTCATTTTGATCAATTCATGAAAATGATGTGAACAGAAGTTTATAGGAACCTAACCCATCATTTCTCCTAGGGACAATGACTCTGCATTTTCTAATTCTGCATTTATGGAGCATTTATAGATCATAACTACCATGAGCAATGAGAACTAACTATAATATCTTCTAGTGTGTGTGCACATGTGTGCAAAAGTGCACAGAGGTCCATGTTTGGTGTCTGTGAATTGCTTCCAACCTTCTTCCTTCCCTTTCTTCCTTCCTTCTTTCCTTTCTCCCTTCCTCCCTCCCCTTCTTCCTTCCTTCCTTTCTTTTTTCAAGGTAGGGTCTCATGCTAGCCCAGGCTAACTTGGAATTCACTATGTAGTCTCAGAATGGCTTTGAACTCATGCTTATCCTCCTACCTCTGCCTCCCAAGTGCTGGGATTAAAGGTGTGTGCCACCACACCCAGCACCTCTTTCTCTTTATTTTGTGTGTGTGTGCATCTGTGTGTCGGCGTGTGTGCAAGTGCATGTGCTATGTGTAATGTACATGTAAAAGCCTGAGGTCGATGTCAGGTGTCTGTCTCAGTTCCTCTCTACTTTACTTAAAGTCATTCATTTATTTATTTACTTATTTATTTGAGACAGAGATAAAGTGAATATGGGAGCACCAGGCTCTCCTGCCACTGTAAATGAATCCAGATGCATGCATCACTTTGTGCATTTGGCTTTATGAGTGTACTGGGGAATTGAACTTGGGCAGTCAGGGTTTGCAAGCAAGCACCTTTAACTGCTGAGCCATCTCCCCCCCCCCCACTACCTTACTTACTTTTGAGTCAGGGTCTCTTTCTGAACTGGAGCTCACCAGTTCAGCTAGACTGGCTGGTCTCCAAGCCCCAGGGCTCCTTGTATCATATCTCAGTGTTGTCTTTTGAATGTAAAATGCCCCTCATGAGCTCATATGGTTGAACACTTGTTCCCCAGCTGGTGATGCTGTTTGTGGAAATAATAGAATTTAAGGACTTGGCTCCTCATTGGAGGAAGTGGGCAGGCCTTGAGGCCAGGTCCCATTCCCTGCTCTCTCTCTCTTTCTCTCTCTCTCTCTCTCCTGACTATGGATGCAATCTGACCAGATAGCTTCCCATCCTTGTTGCCAAACCTTTCCTGCCATGATCAAATATATTCCCTCAAAACTGTCAGCCAGAACAAACCCTTTCCTTCCTTGAATGGCTTCTTATCTAGTATTTGGTCAGAGCAACCAGTGAAGCAACTGATACACTCAGCTTCCCAAGGGCTAGGATTATAGGCACATTTTGCTACACCCCACTTTTTATGTGGGTGCTGGAGATCTGAACTCAGTTCCTCATGCTCCCCAACCCTTCTTGAGAGCCCCATTTCAGCGCTGTCTTCAGTTATTTTTTTATTAGAACTTCAATAGAGTAGGATTAGCTTCTTAATTTGTAGGGCTGGGATAAAAAATGAAAACACAGAATTATGGAAGCTATCTATAAAAAGTTAACAAAAAAGAAAGTACAGCCTCCCTAGTTCAAACATTAAGACATTCAAGATGAGCTTTGAGCCCTGCCTGGGAGACTTCTCTAGTTGCAGACATTCCTTGGCTAACTCAGTCTGAATATCAGGCCCAGGGAGAACTCACTTGGTCCAGCCCAGCCCTCCCTGATGGCTTCTTCTAACTTTGATTATTGGAACCTCCAACATTTTCATGCAGGAAGTTCTTAGATCCTAATAGTTGGACTTTCTCTTCTAAGAGGCTCTACAGCAAGGTGGACGGACAGCTAGCCTTTACGTCTCTGTGTGTGACTGCCTCAAATATCCACGAGAGCTCCCAGAAAAGTCCAGCTTGGCCTTAGGTGAGCAGTGAGGAATGGAAACACGACATCACTGACATTGAGCCTTTATTCATTTTGGCCTCTGCCTTAATCTCTTCTGGATGCTATAACATAATTCCATAGTTTGGGAGGCTGGAAGTCTGAGATGAGAGTGTCCTCTTGGTCTGGGTCTACTGAGGTCTCTCTTTTGGGCTGTGGCCTATTGCCTTCTTGTTATAGGCTCACAAGGTGAAGTGGTGGGGGGTTCGGGTTACAGGGGGCCTGGTCCCATTTACGAAGGCTTCATCATCTCCCCAAATCTGTCATCTCCCAAGTCCTCACAGACATCTTCTTGGAGATGGGCTTCTTTCTTTTCTTTCTTCTTTCCTTTGTAGTACTGGGGACTAAGCCCAGGGCCTCATGCATGTTGAGTAAATAAATATTCAAATACTCTACCAGGGAGCAACCTCCCCAGCCTTCTTTTCTCTTTCATTTTCTTCAGAGGGTCTCAAAAGTCGTCCAGGCTGGCCTTAAATTAATCAGTAGCTCAGACTCCTTGAACTTGAGATTTTCTTGCTGAGCGGGAATCACAGGACTGTTCTACTGGGTCTGACAAGGGGATGAAAAACGCAACACAGGAATTCTGAGAGAACAAAAATGTTCAGGCCAAGGTTTTCTCTCTGTGTTGTTTTGTTAAAATTCAAATTGCTCCAGGCAGATGAATTGGCAACTGAGTGCTTGCAGTTTAAAATGGGGACCTGAAACCCTGGAGTTAACTCCCCGAACCTGTGTGAAGAGCTGGGCACAGTCACACATATCTGCAACCCCAGTCTTCAGGGACAGAGGCTAGAGGATCGTTTCTCCTGGGGTTCACTGACTGGAAAAATAGCAGCACCCCTTTAATCCCAGCACTCGAGAGGCAGAAGTAGGAGGATCTCTGTGAGTTTGAGAGGCCAGCCTGGGACTACAGAGTGAGTTCCAGGTCAGCCTGGGCTAAGGTAGAGACCCTGTCTCAAGGAAATCTGCCCGTGAGCAGTAGAGAAGGTTGCCTGTCTTCTCTGGCCTGTGCATGCACACTCGTGGTACCTTATCTGTACATGCATACACCACATATCCCAACACACACACACACACACACACACACACACCAAAATTCAAACTAGTTGTTAACATTTAAATCAGGAAATTTCATAAAGAAATCCTATTGTAGTCTCTCTGGGGAAAATTTGGTATTTCTCATAAAGGTGAACTTCCAGTCCCATATCCACCATTGTCTAGGGCCAGAAAGCAGCTTCCCTTTCACAGGAAACACGAGCCACCTTCTAACACCACCCCAGGTGCCCACCTTCCCCTCCCTCGCCTGCCTACTGGCTGATGGAGCCTGCTCTGTGCCTGCCGTTTCCCCGGGGCCGTACCAGTTGTTAAATATTTTGAATATCATCTCTACCTGGAGCAATTGGAGTTGCTCACCCTGCTCTACAGAAAGGCAGCTGTTGGTTTCTTTCTCAAGAACAAATTTAAATTGTGACTTCAGGGTCACTCTGTTATACTGATTAATCTGTTAAATTGTCAGCATTTGCCACAATTTCATTTATAGGGAATGAGCTTTGTAGATGGAATCTCAGAGGAATTCAGAAGGTTGGGGCTGTGAGGCTCAGACTGAGTGGGTGCCCTGGGAAACCATTTGCATCAGGGCTGAGGCCCCTTCTGAGATCCACTCATCCTGATGAAATGAGATCCAAGTAGGCAGAGCTGGACCCCGTGGAGAAAAAGCTCTGTTGTCAGGTAACGTGTGATGTCTGACACCCTGAATTCCCTGCACACCAGGCCCTCCTCCGTGGAGTCCAGTGTGCATAGCAGCAAGAAGGATCTGTGCTTCTCAGCCCAAATGATAAGGATTTCTTCTTCCATCACTTCCAAGGGCAGCCTCCCCGTGTCCCGTCAGCCACACTAGAAACACTGCATCTGGCTGGTGGAGCCCAGCAGACTCACTTAGAGTAGATGCGTGGGTTCCTGCGGTGGACTGGGGTCCTGTCAGCCCTCCTCACACCCTTTCTGCCTTCTGAACCTGCCATGAGCAGATACAGGGAGCAAATGGGGCTAAATACAGAAATAGAGACTGTGGCAGGAGGGTTATACTAGCTGTCACGTTCTTACAATATTTTGGTGTAGACAGTGTGCATATGTGTGAGGTTAAATTTAACACATATCTTAGGAGCCGCTAGCTAACATTTAAGGTCTTCCTTGTCTGTTTGCTCATTGCTGCATAACATGGCAGCCTGCACTTCAGGATCTTGGAGTGCAGTGGATGAGTCTCCAGGTTCTGAGGGCGAGGAGAGCTGACCAGCTGGGCAGTTCTCATGGGAGTCTTGCATGTGAGTGGAACCATAGTTCAAGGTATCCGAGGCCTCCTCAGGGCCTGATGCCCAAGATGCCTTCTTTCCCTTATATCTGGATCCTGGGCAAGGATGACTGGAAGAGCCAGGGACGAGCTGGGCACCTCCGACTTCATGGGGTCTCCTCATATGGCTTGGCTTCCTCCCAGCATGGCGATCCCAGGGTAGCCATACTTCCATGGAGCAGCCCAGGAGAGTCATGCCAAGGCTGTATGGCTGTCACCACTTGGTCTTCAGAGTCACTCAGCACAATGCCTCCCGTCTTCCTCCTACTGGCTGCAATGATTAACCGAACGGATCACCTCAGCTAGGCTGTGACACCCAGTTATTTGCTTAAGCGTTATTATTGATGTCTCATTGAAGGTAGTTTTTTGAGGAAGTTAACATTTAAATTAGACTTTGAGTAAAGCGCATGGCCTCCTTAATGGGAGTGGGCCTTATCGAGTGACTTGAAGACCTCCCTAGAGGAAGAGGGACTTCCAGCTAATTGTCTTTGGATTTCAACTGCAGCATCCTGTCTCCCTCAGCCTCCAGCACGCTGGCTTAACCTGAAGATTCTGGACTTGTCATGAGCCAGTTCCTTATAATAAATAGCAGTTTCTCCCCCTGCCCCCCTCCCGCTCTGCTTCTGTCTTTCCTACTGTTATCTGTCCTGCTCTTCTGGAGAACTATACTCTGTGGTCCAGTTTCAGGGATGGGAATTAGACCTTCAGCTGGAGAAGTACCAGCAGTGCATCTTTGCCTTGTTCATTCTTCCCTGAAATCTCCACTTGGGGTGGTTTGTTGGCTTGAAAGATCCTGATGAGGAAAATCTCTCTAAGGATGACTACATGTATTATGATCTAAAGCCCCAGTGAGTTTTTAAAAAACCACGCACGCTTGCATGTGTGTATATGCTCATGTATTCCTGTGTGTGAGAACATGTGTGCACAAATGTGCACGTGGAGGCCAGAGGACAACCTCAGGGGTACCATCCATTTAAAAAAGTATTTTTTAAATTTTGAGATGGGACCTCTCACTGGACGAGACTAGACTAGACTGGCTGGCCGCAGAGCCCCAGTGATCCAAGAAGGGGTCCGAGGCTGGGGTTTTATTGGGTTCTGGGAGTTGAACTCAGGGTTCTTATGCTTATGAGGCAAGTTCTTTACCAACTGAGCTATCTTTTCCCCAGTGGACACTTTTTAATTTTCATCAGGGACCTGTACACATAATGGACTTTTGTTCGTTGAGGAGTAGTGGTCAGGGTGTTGGTTTGGCTGGAAAGACTCTGCAAGCCTCATCACTCTTAAGTGGGGAGGTTTAAGAAGCTGGTAAGCCTAGTAGGGTAGCAATGCTCTGGGTCCAGGGAGTCAGATAGCTTTGTGGTTTGCACTAATCAAAAGCTCCTTCTTTTTCCAACCAGAAGCAGGTAAGGGCAAGCACAAGCTATTCTAATGTAGTTCCTTTTTTAAAATAACTCTTGTTGATAACTTCCATAAATATAAACAATACACCATGATTCTAATGAGGTTTCTTGTTGGTTATCCAAAGAACAGAAAGCAAGATAGTTTTAAGCTTTGCATGGTTATTTTGAGAAATGATTTCACTAAAAGACAAATGGTCATGTGCCACATAGGCCCCACCTACCTCTAATTGCATGGCTATGACCAATCCAGCCTTCCTGCCCCCACCGTGTGACATTGAATGGCCAAAGGGCTTGGGTAGCAGGATTTAGATAGCAGGATGTTTCTATCACTTTCCAAATGCAGCCATTGTATTTATATGACTTGGACTGCATCTTTGGTCGCAGGATGAAGATCTGGGACTTAGAAAGCAGAAGCTTTGCAGGCTACCAGCAGCAGACTCCACACTCTGCAACTAGAGGGAGAAAGTGTCCTAAGCACCCACAGTTTGTGGTAAGAGTGGGTGATCCCAATAGTCCTTGATCAGGGCAGTGATCCTGCCCAGGACAGAGGTGGTCCATTAGAAGGGCTGGGCCCTTCTCACCAATCAAGAGAATTCACTATTGCTCCTTCCAAGGAGAGAAGGATGGAAGGTGGAGGGAGGTTACTTATTGCTACCTCCTTCCAGAGATGAACATGAAGCCTTGTTATGGGACTAGAGCAGAGAAAGAAGACCACAGCCAGTGTGTGCAGGACCCTCACTGCAAACACAGGGAATGTGTGCAGGACCTCCACTGCAACACAGTCAATGTGTGCAGGACCCTCACTGCAAACACAGTCAATGTGTGCAGGACACTCACTGCAAGCACAGTCAATATGTGCAGGACCCTCACTGCAAGCACAGTCAATGTGTGCAGGACCCTCACTGCAAGCACAGGGAATGTGTGCAGGACCCCCACTGCAAACACAGTCAATGTGTGCAGGACCCTCACTGCAAACACAGGGAATGTGTGTAGGACCATCACTGCAAACACAGTGAATGTGTGCAGGACCCTCACTGCAAACACAGGGAATGTGTGCAGGACCCCCACTGCAAACACAGTCAATGTGTGCAGGACCCTCACTGCAAACACAGTCAATGTGTGCAGGACCCTCACTGCAAGCACAGTCAATGTGTGCAGGACCCTCACTGCAAACACAGTTGCAGAGGCAATGAAAGACCTGCTCATGAGCACATTGGGTATGAGCTACTGACACTGAGATTACTCCTGTGACATTGACCTCTAGCTGATGGTGACGGAATACCCTCTTTTATCCATATGCTTTAGTAGTCTCTCTGTAGAGACATTAGGCTCATGTGTTGTATTTCTTATGAACTGTCTGTTCCTTAGCTACTTTGAGACTTGGCCCACGTTATGATATATAATGATAATGATGAGTAGAAGTAAGGGTCCATGAGCCCCCCAGGAAGAGTTCACAACAAGTGGTCAGAGCGAATGGTGGGTTGATCTGGCATGAGCAGCAGGAAACCTCTAGGACCCAATTTTATAAACTGGAATCATACACACAGGGGTAAACTCTGTTTAAATGAAAGCTGACTTTTGGACTTTGCGGGTTGATTTAAAATTTGTATTGTTTCTTGAATTCTCTGGGTCAGAGAACAAGGTGAGGTGGACGTGATGCTGTTTGCCCCCTCACCTCCATTCATTCCTTCCCTCCACTCTGCCTTGTGTTCTGGGAGCCCTGCCAGTGAGTTCCCTTGTCTTGGTTTCTGGTTTTTGAGTCCTTGGGGAGCCCTTCATCTGAATAAGGATGAAGTCAAGAATATACAAGTGCCTACTGTGCTCACAGGTCTCATTTCTTAAGGGTTTTGCTCTTCTCTCCGTCTCCTCCCTCCTGCTCCTGTTCTCTTTCATGTCCGTGTGTCCTTCCTCCCCCAACGTGCTTGCCCTTGTTTTGCTCCTCATCCTTCGGTACAGGCTTCTCTATACCACAATGTGCTTTTGTAGATAACACCCGTATTAAACTCTCCTTACATTTTCTACTCTGTGTGTTTCATCCATTTCCTGCAGGAACCCAGTCCCATACTTTACGTTAATGGTTTAAAACTGGGAACTGATTTGTCCTCCAGGGGGACATTTGTTAATGCCTGGAGACACTATTGATGGTCACGCTAGGGGTGGCTTAGGTTTGTGCACCGCTGAGGCCAGGGATACCCCTGAGCATCCTGCAATGAACAGGGCATTACCCCCAGCAGAGAGTATCTTGCCCCCTTCCCCGTGTCAGTAATGCTGAGTTTGAGAACCCTGCTTTAGATGTTAACCCTCATGTCTGCTTACAACTGTAAAATCAACACAAATTTATAAACTGCATATAAACAAAGCAGTAAAACCACTGAAGTCCAAACTTACCATGTTAATTGAAAGCTCAAGATGTAGTTATTTAGCAGAAATTAAATTGCTATTCACAATACAAGTGTAATCCTCCTGCTTTGGGATGAGCTGGTTTTTTTTTTTCCGTTTGCTGTATCTGGAGTCTAAAAGCTCACTTTTCTCTGTTTATTTATCTATATGGTTGCTAGAGAGCCTTTGTTTCCAGGGCACATGGCAGAATTTTGTTAGGTTTTATTTGGCTCCCATATAATTTTCATCTAAAGACGACCATTATTGTTGTTTCTCATTAACCTGTGTCAATTGAAGCGATGTTAATTTGTGCCAGTGTGTTCATATGTGTGAGCACAAAGAAGGACCTTATGGCCCTACTCAGTCTTCAATATCATTGCAGATGTTGTTAAAGACTTCAAATAAATTAAGACAGGGTATTAAAATGTTTCTAGTGAACTCACGGAGCCCCAAGTGTATCTTTGGAGTCCTGTGAGAAGTCTGCTGTTCTAGTGTTTGATGGAAAATGGAAGTGGTCTTTAGCTCTTCCTCAGGGTTGATGATGGAAGTGCAGAGTGTTTTGATAATGAACAAATACAGCTCCTTGCTTTGCAGAGCCTGCTGCTCAGGCTCTGGCTGCCACCCCCCCACACCCATCCCTGCATCTCCAGAGCAAGGCAGGCCCAAGGGCTTGGGCTGTGGGTTTTCCAGAGACCAGAACATGGAAAGACGAGGACAGATGTCCACCCATCAGTAACCCTAAAGGAGTAGCTTCCTAGGTATGTGACAGGTTCCAACCAGAGAACATGTACAGCTCTCTGGAGAGATCCACTGCTCCCAGGGTAGGGCTCCTGCACCTGTCACCCCTGGTAATTAATGTGGCATACCCTCTCTGGTTGTGTCCTTGGCTAAGTTTTTGTTTTTTTTTCGAGGTAGGGTCTCCCTCTAGCCCAGGCTGACCTGGAATTCACTATGTAGTCTCAGGGTGACCTTGAACTCAATGCAATCCTCCTACCTCTGCCTCCCGAGTGCTGGGATTAAAGACATGCGCCACCAAGCCCGGTTTGGCTGAGGTTTTCTTAATAGAAATTTTATTTTTTGTGCACCTCAGCTGATCATGCAAACAAAGGAGCCCAGTACTTGAAAGAGCTGTACTAGACTTGCCGATTCCCTCCCAATGGTATGGCTCAAAACAAAGGAAGCAGTGGTGATTTGCTGGCTGACCTACTGACCTCAACCATTCCAGTGAAGCCAGTTTGGGAGAAACCAGCTTTACTGTCACTGCTTCAGAAGGAATAACTGTGCCAACACAATGTTTCTCCTCCAAACAAACTAACACCGTATCACTTATAAAGAAAGGCTTCTTTCATGTGTGTGCAGTATGTGTGGAATGCGTGTGGCTGTGCACGTGTGTGTCCCTTGCATATATGCTTGCAGAGGCCAGAGGAGAACATCGGATGACCCTCTTGATCACTTCTTTGCCTTGTTTCCTTGGGACTGGGTCTCCTACTGAACTTGGGGCTGCCTTTTTTTTTTTTTGTCTATACTGGCTGATCATTGAGCTCCAGCAGTCCTGTTGTGTCCCCCCCACAGGGAGACTCAAGGCATTCATGGCCACACCCAGCTTCTTACATGGGTACTAGGGATCCAAACTCAAGTCTTCATGCTTGCACAGCCAGTGTTCCTGCCCACGGAGCCATCTCCCCAGCCCCAAGAAAAGCCTTCTAATAAAATCTTTATCCCTAAGTAATACACAGTGTGAAGCTTCGCTTCCAGATTTGAGTCAGCATGCTCTGTTCTCTCCACGGGGGTTTTCTAGATTCAGCATGGAGGTTTTCTGTTCATGAAAGACATTTGTTGGCTTTTCTATCCGTTCCCCTCCTCCTCTAGGGTGTGCGTACACTTCTGAAGACCTGAGGAGTTTTAACTGCACGGATCTGCTTTGCAAAGGACCAAGTTCTAAATTCCCCTGGAATGAGGCGAACCACCGGGTTCTTGTCTCTCACTGCACATGGCTCTGTCCCCACATCTCGGGTAGCTCTCAGATTGGCACCTTTTGCAAATCCTAAAACAGCTAGGAATCCATTTAAAAACAATCAGGCTTAAATGCAATATTTCAATGTTATTAAACTTTTAGCATTTTGCTGAATTACTTCTTGGTGGTTAATTATTTCATTTCTTTATAGCTAGCCATGATATACTACAGGTCAGGTTATTTTCTGCTCTGTAAGAAATATGTGCTTTGAAACTTCTTAGGACACTCACCACCATGTTCAAAATCATCTCATAGCATTTTTTTTTGTTTTGGTGGTGATGGGGAGGGCTCTTCAATTTAAATTGGCTTTTATTTTTAAATAAATATTTAGCTACGATGATTTTGATGAAAAGCTCTTTACTGGCTTAATGAAGGATTTTTATGGATCTATATAACATCCGTGTCTTAATTACTACAAATGGATAATAAACCCTTTCTCATAGATGAGAATGGGAAGCACACAGAGTGAGCACCATTAGGAACAATTGGATTTTCACTTGATAATTCAGTAAAAAAATGTAAATACTGCAAATAATAGCCCAAGGGGGGAAATCTCTGCAGCTCTATGAGAAACCATGGAGCAGAACTAATTTTTACAGAGATTTTCCTTTGTGTTTTTTGGGCTGTGACAAAAGCAAAATATAAATTCATGCAGTGAATGAAATAGTTGTTCATTTGGTGGGTGCTAATTAATTTTTCCCCCTATGCTGGAGACATTTAATTCCTCATCACCAAAGGCCTCTGAATGAAGAAAATGCCCAGAGGACCATCTGACTCAAGGCAGTTAGCTAGAGCACACCAGTAGGATTGTGGTGGGCTCCCGAAATGTGTGCTTGTGGCTTTCAGGAACTCACTTGGTTTCAGCGACCACCACTTAGGCTAATTCATGATGGATTTTGCCTGGTTAGCAGAAGGCCAATCAGAAAATAATCTCAGAAAAACAGAAGTTTCAGAACCTCATGAACGAAAATGGAGAACAGTGAGCTAAGTCTTAAATGAACTAAGAAGTATAGTCACAGGCCACATAATGACATTTCTGTGCATATATACCTGTGGCCTAATAACACTGTGAAGGGAGAGGAAGTGGTTTTAGTGCCTAGTGCCACGCTTGCTCTCAGATGTGGAAGCTCAACATGCTTCTGAGCTGTCTGTGGGGGTGCTGGTGTGAACATGACCACGACCACCAACTGTGCAAGGAGAGAGAGAGAGAGAGAGAGAGAGAGAGAGAGAGAGAGAGAGAGAGAGAGAGAGAGAGAGAGAGAGAGAATTGGCATGCCAGGGCCTCTTGCCACTGCAAACTAACTCTAGATGCATGCATCATTTTGTGCATCTGGCTTTATAAGGGTTCTGGGACATTGAAATCGAGCTCAGATCATTAGGCTTTGCAAGGCAAGCACCTTAACCACTGAGCAATCTCTCCAGCCCTCAGAACACATTTGATAATGATAGTCAACAGATATTGGTTCATGCATTTCTATGTTATGCTTTGATTATTTTACAGTGTACACTTTCTACACACAAAAAGTTGACTGTCAAAGCGCTGAGTATAAGTGATCATTGAGTGCCTGGTCATGCCCTCCCACCCCACAGCTCAGGGTACACTGCTGAAGAGGGGGCAGAAAGAATGAAAGAGGACAGGTAGGAGTGTGTGGGATGCCATCTTCTGGACAGGAGGTGGCAGTTACATTTATGAACTCACAGTGGCTGTCTTTACCTGCACAGGACCTGCACGGTACTGAGCTGATCACTATGTTATCATGGATGGTGGAAGAGGGGGAAAAAAAGACATAAAAATAGAATGTTCCCTAGGAAGTTAAAACAACAGTAAACATTTAAAGGGAAGAGGAACTTTTAGTCAATACGATCAACCATATTTAGGATGGCATTTGTGACGGCTCACTTGGAACTTCTGAGTTGATATAATGACTATTTTTAAGTAAAAATATTGGAGCTAAAGATGCAAACGGGAAAATAATTACCTTTATCTGAATAGCAAATATGTGTGCAGAAAGTCCACAGTCATTAGCACTCCGGCAAGCTTCCGTTCAACTTAGCTGCCAGGAAAGGACAGCCCATTTCCATTAGCATCGAAATCTGACAGTGAAGTCCTTTTTGTGAAACTTCCAATAAATTCCTAATCTCCATTGAGTGAGTTATTCATCGGAAGGACTCTTCAGTGGTGCATATATCGAGATTTTTTTCTTTTGCTAATGTATTTTTTTTAGTTTAATTTTCAGACCCCAGAAGTTCAATCTGAAAGGGTAAAAGAAATATTTTTTCTTTCCCAACACCATACAAATTCCATTACTACCCAGCTGCAGGCCCTGAACTCCCACTGTACACATTTACCTCGTCTTCTTAATCTAATGCTTTATTCATATTTCCATCCAGGCTCCTCTTTGCCTGGGATGCCCCAACCTTCCTTGTTTGCTCTGGAGCGAGACATTGGATGTATCTCTCCTTTTCTCTTGACCATTGCCCCCCAAGCTGAAGAAAGTTCCACGAGTTACAAGTTAAAGAGAAAAGTTGACCACAAAACACTGCGCTGTGTGGTTCCAGCAATAGCCTCAGACATCTCGTAAGGACCATGTTTCTTTTCTGCCTCAGGAGGCACACCTGGGCACTGCCAAGCACAGCTTAGGGTTGGTAGCATTCTCTGTGGTATTTGCACCATGACAGAAACCAACGCCTGTGAATGTGTGCCGTCAGTAAGTGACACACAGCTCTGTTCCCCCTTTGAAGTTATGCACCTTGCCTGAAGTCAGTAGAAAGATGAACAGAGGTGTAGTCCCCACACACACCTAAATTCTGTCATTTCCCCCTTGCCGAATGCTAAACATGAAATAAAAATTCGTAGTTTCAGATGACCAGCACCTGGAATGATTCTCCTAATTATTTCCCACTTCCCAGGAAAACAGAAATGAGGTGTGTATGGGCAATAGTGCCCAGTGTTGAGAGTGCAGCCTGACACTTAGTTGACTGGTTATTGGTCTTGGCTGCACTGTTCCCTTCTTTCGGATTACACCTAATCCTACCTTATCGCTGGTCGTGAGGTCGGAATGAAATTGATATCCACAGGCTAGGCAATCTTGAAGACATCCAGAGACTGAGAAGAGTTTTCCCGACATTTGTCAGCTAAATATGAGAAAAATACCGAGATTAGAGATGTTTGTAATGAAGATTTATTTTGGAAGACTTGAGCTTATCTCCTCCACCTTAAAACGGAAGTGGTGGCTTTGTTTAATTGACTCCAGTTCACATAGTATAAAATTCACCCTGTCTCAAGTGTAAACTGTGTGGTTCTTTGTGTATTCACAGAATTGTGCAATTGTCATTATGTGGTTCCAGAGCATTTTCATCACTGTGACAAGAAATTCTCTGCATCCATTGGAAGTCACTGCCTGTTCTTAATCTCCCACCCCTGGCAACCGCCCCTGGCAACCACCAATATACTTTCTGTGTAGGGATTTGCCTAATCGAGACATTTCATATCAATGAAGTCATTCAAAAATTATTACTAAAAAACTTTAAAAATTTTACATTGCCCACTCTCCTTTGTCTCCCACTCCCCACGGAACCCCTCTTCTTTCCAACAGTTCCCTCTTCTGTTTGATGCTTTTCCCCATTGTCCATGACAACGTATTGATGGGCCCAGTGTTCTGCAGGTCTGTGTAGGTAATGACAGCTGCTCTGAGGTTCGGAATGCACTGGCCACTGGGTTTGGGAGAGAGCTTTCCAAAGCATTCCTCCCCATCTTGGCTCATACACTCTTTCCGTTACCTCTTCCGCTGTGGCTCCCCGAGCCTTAGAGTGTGTTTTATAATGTCTCTCATTTAGTGCTGAATTCTCAATTGTCACTTTTCAGCACTCCATCAATCGTAATTTCTACTCAGAGATTAAAAAATTTTTTCTTTATTCATTTTCAAGCAGAGGGGGAGAGAGAGAGAGAGAGAGAGAGAGAGAGAGAGAGAGAGAGAGAGAGAGAGAGAGAGAGAGAGAGAGAGAGAGA
>PVHP010031373.1:0-21073 GCA_004024765.1 Zapus hudsonius | reverse complement strand
AACCAAAATAGTGCCAGGAGTTGGCAGGAGATAGATACTATGGTTTTCAATATAGACTGTGTTATGTTAATCTCAGAGATTGTAACAATGAAGGGAAAGTTTGCAAGGATTTAGTAAAAGGTAAATGATCTTACAAAGAGTTGCATGAATCATTTCTCATAGGGTTCGGTAGTTTAATAGATGAGAACAATGAGAAGGATGTGATTGAACTGGACTGATACTGCTCTGAAGTATGGTGACCACGTGAAAGCGAAGGTAAGAAGATTATACCATCAGACCAACTGTCTTGATGTCAAGTAATAGAAATGCAAATAGATTTCCAGTGGCCTGTCTTATTTGTCCCTAGTCCTTTCCTCCTCAATGTTCTCTCCAACATGTGAATAAAGATTTAGACACAGTGCCTGACACTGTCTACACAAGACCTCCATAATGGGAGGACAAGATGAAGATAAGGAAACAAAGCAGAGACTAGTTGAGAGGGGGAGGGGCTATGATGGAGGGTGGATTTGAGAGGGGAAAGTGGGGGTGGGGAGGGAATTATTATGGTTTATTGTCTAAAATTATGGAAGCTGTTAATAAAATTTTTTTAAATCTAGAGTACATTGACAGGAATCATGGATGACATCTGTGGAGACAAAACAAAATGTTGATGGTAGAAGTCCTCTGAGAAACTCAGTGATGGGGGGATAGCATCCGAGGGTTACATGGTATTTGACAATAGATACTAGAATCTCTGTCTTCTGTGTGTCTGTTAGTGGAATTTGTGGCTCCCCACACAATCTGAGTTAAATGTGTGGCTTGAGACATTCTTTTTTATATATTTTATTTGTTTATTTCCATGGTGGGAGAGAGAGAGAGAGAGAGAGAGAGAGAGAGAGAGAGAGAGAGAGAGAGAGAGAGAGAGAGAGAGCAAGCCAGGGCTTCCAGTTGCTAAAAACAAACTCCAGATGCATACCCAACTTTGTGCATCTGGCTTTACACAGGTACTGGGGAATTGAACCTGGGTCATTCATTAGGCTTTGCAGGCAAGCACCTTAACCACTGAGAAATCTCTCCAACCCCACCTGAGACCTTCTTAAAAGAGCAATAATGAAGGCAGGAATAGTTCCTTTTGCCTCATGCTGGTAGATCATACTTGAAAAGTTGCTTTGGGTTCCTATTGGCATTGAACTTTGAGGTTGGGGCAGGGAAAAGAAAGTAGAGTAGTTCAAGGTGTTGCAACATGTCTGATGAGCAATAATGGACAGATGTGAGATGAACAGCTTGTCAGGTATGGCCCAAGAGTCAAGCCAGGGCTATCACATGGATATGACCTTGTCCTCAGTCTGTGGGACTGGTCCCACTGGTAGAACCAGCAGGTGGAAGTTACATGTCCACAATCACATTGTATTATAAGCAAGGCATTCATAATAATTACAGCAATGATTCAAAACCCAGTAACTGAAGTGTTGAAGATTCTGTCTAGTGATGGGCTATTCCTAATTGAACTTCTAATGGGCCTTCTTAAAAATACCCCAGTCTTAGTAAGCAGCAAGTTGTAAAAATGACCTTGAGATGCAAAAGGGAACTTTGTATGTCCTGTGTGTATGTGTAAGTAGCAAAAAATTAATTATAAAATAGGATATATAAAATAATAATTTTCAATAAATTTTCTTTAATTTTAGGTGTTAGGCCTCTATGGAAATTTAGCTTCTTTTAAAAAATATTTATTTATTTGAAAGGAGAGAGAAAGGAAGAGAGAATGGGTACACCAGGGCCTCCAGCCATTGCAATGAACTCCAGATGCATGTGCCACTTTGTGTATCTGGCTTTACATAGGGACTGGGGAATTGAACCTGGGTCATTATGCTTTGCAGGCAAGTGCCTTGACCACTGATCCACCTCTCCAATCCAAAGATTAGCCTCCTATAAAAGCATAATACTATCCAAAACCAAACCAAACAGGTATATGAGACAGTGTTCAAGGAACATACATGTACAATGATGAGAAATAAAACAATCATTTATTTTGTTCCTCAGTGAGATGTGTTGCATAAAGTATGAGCCTCATTCTGGTAAAAATATGTTCATTGTAGAAAAAGTTTGAATTTTTCCTCTTCTCCACAAAAAAGTTCCAGATCTTGACCTGCATAAAACAATAAAATAGCATGATTCCAATTTCCACATGAACCTGGAGTCCAAAATCCAATGGTACTTTTCGTCTTCTTTCCTCTAACAAAGCTTACTATCCAGGAGCTAAGGGAAGAACTTGAACTCAGTAGTAGAGGGCTTACATAATATGAGCAAGACACACACACACACACACACACACACACACACACACACACACACACACACACACAGGATCCATTTACCTATAGCACAAACAGTAGACTTTCTCCCTTAAGGAGTTTTCAACCTAGTTGAGTGAAACTATTTTCATTTTGAGTACAAGAGAGCTGGTGCCTGGAGTTATACAAGAGAGGTCATATAAGACTGGAGGCTATTCTGTGACACATAAAACAGAGCAGCTCTCCATCTGCAGAGCCCCAAGAACCACCAAGAGGCAACAGGACAAAACGACCCATTACATGGACCAAGAAGCATGGAGCATCTAGTCACAGCTCAGAGGAAGGGGACCTACTGCAACCGGCTATCACCTGTGCCCTGTGCTCAGACAGGCCTTGGCTCCTCTAACTGGCACAGCTGGAGCATCTAGAGGGCCAGTGCTGTGGAGACCAGTGGCCTGCACCTCTGTGCCATCATTTCTCTGTGCTCATGTGGACTGTTCAGTAGAACCAAGAAACCTTCACTTTGAACTAGCATAAGCATCATTTACCTAGCTAAACATAGGTCAAAGTTCTTCTCTAGGATCAATGATACAAAGTAGGTCACTGCCCTAACATCAAGAGTGCCGTTGGGGTTTTTAAATATCTTCACTTTTTATTTATTTTTTATTTGCAAGCAGGGGGACAGACAGAGAGAAAAAAAAAAAGAGGGACAGAGAGAGAATGCAGCTACTGCAAATGAACACCAGATGCATGTGCCACTTTGTGGGTACTGGAGAATCAAAGCAAGGATCCTTAGGCTTTGCAGGCAAGAGCCTTAACCACTGCTGAGCAATATTTCCAATCAGATATTATTTTTTAAATCTAACATTAAAGTAGTACAAGCTTTGTGTGGATGTTACTCAAAATTCAATTATGCCTCCAGCTATAGCCTCTGTTTAAGAGGATATATATGCATATATAAGTTATATATATTATATATATATTATTATAAATATATAATATATATAGTTATATATATTATATATATGAATATATAAGTTATATATATTATATATGCATATATATACCCGATATACAGATATATACACACACACATATATATATATACGGGCATATATATATATACACATATATATCCTCTTAAATATATACATACACATATATTCCTATATACAAACACACACACACAAATATATATATATATATATATATATATATATATATATATATATATATATATATATATATATATATAAAAATGTGGTGAGAGTCAAGGTAAAGGAGTCCCTGGGATGGAAAGCAGTGGATGAGAGCACATTCCCACCACAGGGCTGGAGACTATGGATCCTTGGGATCTTGGGATTGTTTCTTCCTTTCCATTACTGGGAGGAACATCTTGGGTGACTGGAAGTTTGCTGATTCTTTAGCCATTCACATTGCCTGGGTGTCAGCTGCATGGAGGGAGCTTTCTGGGCTTCTTTGTTGGCTTTCATGGCAAAATCTCCCAAATCAGACATCTGGGGTGGGGTGGGGGTGGGGTGGGGGTGGGGGAGAGTTGTCTTGGTTCAAAGTCACTCCATGTATCTGATGCATTCCTTCCTTTTGCCTACTTCTAGGATCCATGGTATTAAGATTTGGGTCTGGTAATGTTGTAGAGGAACTGGAAGTGAAACCTCCTGGTTTCTGCTTAGTGGATGGGTAAGGGGTGCTGCCTGGGGGATGCGTGAGGGGTGCTGCTCCAGCTGGGCTGGTGTCGGCTGCTTCTCTTCTGTTGGCTCCACTCTGCAGCTGGGGTTTATGGAGCGCGTCTGTCATCGAGTCTCTTGATCTCCTCGGTGTGAGGCCCTTGTGGGGTGTGTAGTCAGCACCTCTCAGCCCTGCCTGCTGGTGCTTCTCTGGGCCTGTTCTGTGACTGGGGAATTCCTGATGACATGGGTAGCCTTACCCTTCAGCGCTGGCCCAGTGCTGGCTGACAGGGTCACAGCAGCCAGGGAGACGCCGTCCTCTCCTCCTCTTACCTCAGTGAAGTAAGGACACTGGTGCTCTGAGCTCTCTGGCTTTCCATGTCTGATGAGGAGTCACGGTGCAGGGTCCCAAGGGCGTCATCGCAGAGGAATGCCCAGTGACCCATCCCGATGAGCAGGGCAGGGTCATGTCGCCCGGAGCCCACTAGGCTCACGAGCAGGTGGGCACCTGTAGTTGACTTGAAGCCATGGAAAGACTTGGACCAGGTAGATGCTCTGTGCAGGCCTCTGAGCTGAGGCCCCAGCACCACCACCGTGCCGACAGATACATGGGAGTGAGGAGTGTTGTCCATCAAATGAGCAAAGCTTCCAGAAGAATCCATCCAGAGGTGCAGTTCCCCCAAGGCCACTCGCCCAGCTGATCAAAACTTTTGCTTTTCCAGGTCTCTGAGTGTGTGTTTTTCTTGATATTAATAACACCACTTTGCATAACACATTTTGATTTAAAAATGTTTCAACATCCTTTCGTTCAGGTATTTATAGTTAGGATTTCACACTCAGAGTAGCAGAAGTACGTATTGCAGATTCCTTCCAGCTGGGTGTGCAGACAGAAGTCAAAAGCTTTCTTCCACTTGGCTACCAGGGAAGTGTGGGGGTGAAGGAGATTAGGAAGCAGGGGAAGGGGAGGGGGAGACCTTTCCAGCAATACCTCCTGCTGAGGACATAGGCTGCTGTCCTTTTCCATTGTGTGGACACCTTCCAGACTCCCACACATCCTTAGGTTTCTTCATTGGCTCTCCTCCTTGGGAGAGCATCACAAGAGAGGGTTTATTTAGTCATTTGATTTTCAAGGAACATGTCCAGCCTGATTTGAATGGTCCTGCATCTATGATCTCTGATGAAAGAAACTGCGTAAGCTTTCCTTCATCTTCATCTCCAGTCCTTTTTGAACATCCTGCTTTCTGAGCTCTTTCTAGCAGGCTGAGGCAGACAGGCCTGCCAATGGCTTCCTTGGGATTTATCAAAGCTTTAGACTTTTAGCAGGCATCACCCCACCCCTCCTCCATTTCGTGCCGCTTTCTTCCTTTCTTTGCTTCCTGTCTCTCTTCTTTGTCCTGCTGTAAAAAGGAATCGTTTGCATCTCCTTTTACTCTGTGTATACGTGCCGATCAAAGCCAGAGCTGTGCCTGGCTCACACACAGCACCACAAACTCCAATGCTGATCAAGGAAGAGACAGGAGCCATATTTGCTGGGCTGGTGATTTCACATTGTAGCTTAAGCTTGAGCCCCTGTTTCTTCAGAAAGATTGGAGCCTCATCTCCTTCAGACAGGCAGACTGTTTGACACCAACCAGTTGGTTAAATAATTGAATAATTATGTTAATTATCATTAATAGACTAGTTGATTGGGGAGATCATATCATGGAAGTGCCATTAAACTATTTTAGAAAGCAATGGGAATAATTTTACCTACAACCTCATCGTTCCCAAATCCACAGGACTCATTTTTCCATGGGGCTCTACAGTGGTGGATTTTCAGGACTTGATATTGTGAAAGAAATCTGATATAAGTAGCCAGGGCAGTGCACACCTATAATCCCTGCAGTAGGAAGGCTGAGGCAGAAGGATTGCAGGGAATTCAAAGCCAGACAAGGCTGCATAGTCAGTTTCTTGATGGCTTGAGCAATATAGCAAGAACTTGATGAGAGTGAGAAGAAGAAGAAGAAGAAGAAGAAGAAGAAGAAGAAGAAGAAGAAGAGAGGAGAAATCTCAAATATGTATATGTGAATATATAAAAATATTTCTATATATGTATATTTATGCACACACATATCCCTTACTCATGTGTTCATAAATTCAACCACTGATAGGAAGCTTTTTTATTTTGTTTTTTTGAGGTAGGGTCTCGCTCTAGTCTAGGTTGACCTGTAATTCGCTATGTAGTCTCAGGGTGGCCTTGAACTCACTGCAATCCTCCTATCTCTGCCTCCCAAGTGCTGGGATTAAAGGCGTGCACCACCACACCCGGCTCAGGAAGCATTTTTAAAAATTGATTGTATCTTTACAATAACTGTGTTTAGTTATTATTCCCCAAACAATATGGGATAATGATAGCATCACATTTAACATCACGGGTCATCTAGATATGATGGAAAGTATACTAGAGAATATGCATAGGTTATATGTGATTAGCATGCTGTTTTATTCAATGGGTACCCAGTTGAGAATCTGGAGATGATGGCATCTTCTAGGGTCTTGGAACCAGACCCCTTCCAGGAACCCAGGGTGAGCTGTATCCACACACTTATCGAAATGTGACTAAGAGTCTTTAGCACAAAATAGTGCTTGAAACTTAGAAACCAAACACTGTAGGCTAAAGAGATGGGTCAGTGGTTAAAGGTGCTTCCTTGCGAAAGTTGACAGCCTGGGGTTCAATTCCCTACTTCCCACATAAAGCCAGATGCACAAAGAGGCACACACATCTGGAGTTTGTCTGCCCATATTCATATTCTCTCTCTCTTTCCTTCCATCTCCTCTAAATCAATAAATATTTTAAAAAGAAAGAAAGAAATCATCACTTCAAGATTCCACTTCTTTTACTAGAAAATGATTGCATCTTGTCACCTCTCTCTACACCCCCCCCCCCGCCAATTCATCCTCACCTTTGCCCCTATAGAAAAGATGGGTTGGGTCAGTGTCCGAGGAATGGAAAATTCCTTTTATAGGCAACTTAGGCAACATTCCATCCTCAATACAGTAAACGGAAGTCAGAAATGTCAGTATTAGGCAACGTTCAAAAAATTCAAATGCCTTTTTGGCAATTGTTGGATTTCAGCCTCCTAGGCAGAATGAGCTTCCAAAACATTTAGTCCGAGATTATCTCTCAGGGCACAAGTTATGACCATTAAGCAAATTTATCCAAACAAAATTGTGCAGCAAGAGTGGTTTAACATAATACAAGGCTGTCTCTTTCTAAGGGCCGTAGCTCCTCTCAGCAAAAATAGAGCCTAGGGAGAGCCAGCAGAGAGCATCCTGCTGACCGAACCGTCTTTACAAATAGCCGTTCTATTTTCAAAGGAAGAATATATTTTTTCCATCATGTTTAGACATTGTGTAACTTAAAGGCACACACAGAAAGATTAATTCTCATCTTTGTGACCATTAGTAATGCAGGGCCGAGAAAAATGATCTTCTCAGAGAATTGTTTCTTGTGCCACACATAGGATTTTATCTTCTGAATTGCTTTCTAATGGTCTCTAGGGTTCACTGTATTTATATAAAGATTCTTTGCCTCTTTCCAAAGCCTGGAATGTTTATGTTTTCACACATCATCTTCAAAGACGCCAGTGTGAAAAGAGGAATGCACTTTCGAAAGCCCGTTTTCTATAGTTCAGTTATTTACAAAGCAGAACGTATTTCTAATAAATCTGGGTAGGTCCGTGGTTATCAACAGGAGACAGTTTGCCTCCCAGAGGTCATTGGGCAAAGTCTGAAGATGCATGGGATTGTGTAACTAGTGGGCAGAGGGCAAGAGCTCATTGACTATATGCAATGTCCAGGACAGCCTTCACAGCCCAAAGTGTCAGTCAGACCAAAACTGAGAGAGCCTGGTATAATTTGTTTATGTAGCCCAATATCACGTCATCCCATCATATGGAAAATGCCACCATACATAACAGAACAGCTAGAACCATTCTGCCACGAATGTACAGATCCTGTATTTCTCTACATGTCTGCTTAGAATTTAAGCTTAAATAGCTCAACATGTTATAGGACTGTGGTGTTTTCCTTGTTAGTTATGGAACTGTCCCAATTGCCTGTAGAGAAAAGAGATAAGGAAATGTGCCCTCCACTGATATGCCGGGAAAATAACTTTGTATCTCTTTAAAAATACTGAATATTTACTCTATGACCGATTTGCAACAGGACTTTGGGGGAACTCCGTGGCTTAACAAGACGATGACTCATAATTCCTGATGATCATGGCAAGTGAGACCCACCATTCGTTATTCTAAAATGTTCAAAAATCTTATACATACATGCATAAGCACACACACACACACACACACACACACACACACACACACACACACACACAATTCAAGCCTGCCTTTTTCCTCCGCTAACATGGAGGGTTTAATCAGGGTTTGATGAATCCCAAACCCTTCTTCTGCTACTCCAGCAGAGCAACTTGTACAACTTTTATGCCCTTCTTACCTTTGGGGCAACATAAAAGAAGTCATTTTCTTGAGGTATCCAGTCGGGGAAGGGGTCCATGGGGACGTAACTATCCAGCAATTTCTTTATCCCATTGCTTCTAGTACATGGAACTTTCAAATACAAATGTGTCAGCTTATTGTTAGTTGTGACTGTCAAAGTCCAACATTTCAAGGCAGCAAATTCTTTTTTTTTTAAGTTGTTAATGATGCAGAGTTCTTACACTGCCTGAGTTCAAACCATGCCTGAGAATCCAAAGAAAGAAATAGTACAATGGATAGCCTCATCCACCATCATAAGGTATATGAAAACTTGATTCATGTATATTTTGATAATTTCATGAGTTGGAACTTAAGTTTGCTGCAAGCCTTCTTTCATATTTCCAGTACAGTACACCATTAAACAAACCCTTCACATTTGTCTCAGATCACTTCTTAGTAACAATGAAAGTTTGGGGGCTGGGGGGAACATTAGTACTTTTCAAGAGAAGTCTGAAGCTCAAGGTCTGATTACTTATTAAGGTTGCTGGTGCCCAGAACAGTAAGCATTTCTAGCCATCCAACCTCCCCTTGGCTGGCTCAGATAAGGCCATTATGGCCCAGAGGTGACTTGAGGTACTGTCAGGGGACACTGGGGCTTCCTGGCACCCTGCTTCCTGCAATGACACACTCACCCTCAAGGCAGCAAATTCTTAAAAAGTAAAATCAATGTGGTTTGTACTTTTCAGCAAGTATAGCCTTTAAAAATTAATTTAGGAAGAATTTAATTATGTCTATATATATATATATTTAAAGAAAAGCTTTCAAGCTTGGAGAGTAGCTTGTCAAGAATCTGAGTTGAATGAACACAACGAATTCTCAGATTTGAAAGCAAGTTAGCAGCTCTATTCGTTCTTTAATTCTTCATTTAAATTAAGGATTGCTGGTATATTTCTTTGACTTCTCCAACTTTATTGACAAATAGTCAGTGTAAAATTACATATTGACTGCAGTATTTACAAATTACAGAGTACGTTTCCATGACCACAATCAAAGGAATGAATACACTGCCACCAACATTTTAATGTTTTTATTGAATATTATATTCAATATATATTAATACATATATAAGCAAAACACTATGCTCAGTATCATAAGTTATTAGAGAAAACCATTGAAACCAGGATGACATTCCCTTTTATGCATTAGATATTCTCCCCACCCCCATGGCTCTTACATTCTTTCCGTCCCCTCTTCTGCAAATTTCCCTGAGTCATGGTGGGTGAGTTCAAATTTTGCATAGTTATTAGGTTTTTAAGAGTCTCTGCATTTGTGTTTTGGACTATTTTGGGCACCCTTGGTGCCTCTCTCCATTATCCTTCCCTAGGTTATCTGCCTTGCTATGGGAATAGATCTTTTGCTCGTCATCCCACTTCCTTAGAGGTTGTGTTAGGGCTTTACATGGATCATCTCCTGCTTGGGTGTCACCTGTCAAATCAGGTCCCTTTGATGGAGTTCAGTTGTCCCCAGTTCTCATTGCTTTCTGAAAAATACAAACAGACTCTCCAGTGGAGAGTGAGATTATTATTGGTCAATTGAGACAAATATTGCTAGTTTGGTGAGCGTTTGGAAGTGTAGCCTTTCTGAGGACCTATGGTTAGTGAGGACTTCCCCTTGGAGATCAGGTTCTTAGTCCCCATTCTAGGTTGCCTTGGGTCTCTGTACCAGTCAAGGGTTCCCTGCCTCTGAGTGGATCTCACAGCCAATTAGCCAGCTGTTTCACAGAACAAGCCACCTAGGCTGAGGGCTTCTATTGCACAGATGGGCACGTCTTGACTTGCTTGTCTGTGCCATTAAGCAGCGTGTTCTGCATTCTCGGGCCATTATTGGTTGGTGTGGCTTGAGGATGTCCCATGATTTCTGGGAATATCATTGGTCTGGTTCCCCTGGAAGCTTGTGCAACACCTTCTGGCATTACCCAGGCTGCCCATCTGGGAGCTGATTTCATCCGGATTCAGCAGGGTCTCTCTGTGTTGTGTGATATCAGTCTGTAGACCCTTCAGCAATAAGGTCTTATCTTTTGCCTGAGGTGGGCATTCAAGAGCTGTGACAAAAGGTTGTCTTATTTTAGGGACCATGTAGGTCACTCTGATCAACAGCTCATTGTGGGCAGTAACTACTTACTGGATGGGGAGCCAAAGGTGAGTGTCCTTTGTCCTAGAGGTAGGCTTCCACCCCCCTCTTCAGTGCCCTTGGTACCATACGATGTCCCTGCTACCTCAGTAACTTGTACAGAAGAAAGGATTCTATGGAGTCAATTATTGTGAGTTTAGATTAGTGTGTATCTCCCCCCCCCTCTGTTGCTTCCCTCCTGGCTCCCATTTCCTTCTGTCCCCTTTGTCTGCCTCCTGAATCACTTGTCAGGTTTGCTTGCTGTTCAAGCTTAACCTGATTAGGGGCCAAAGATTAGGGAGAATAGGAGGCATTTCTCTCTCTGTTCTTGTGTGAGTTCACTGAGTATGATCTGTTCCAAGTCCATCCATTTTTCTTTGAATTTCATTAGATCATTTTCACTCACTGCTGAGTACAATTCCATGGCGTATATGTACCACATTTTTGCTTAGTTATTGCTTTGAGATGTGTTTTTGTTCCTATAAGCATAACACAATGGAGAGGCTACCCAGTAACTTCCAGAGGTTCTTTTCTTTTTTAATCTCTGTGAACCTTGTAAAATTGGGGGATCATAATTATACTTGACAATGTCAGGTGAGAAAAAATGTCTTCATATTAAAAATATGTTCTCAGGAGATTGGAGAGATGGCTCAGAGGTTAAGAAGCTTGCTTGCAAAGGCTAACAACCCGGATTCAAGTCCCCAGTAGCCACATAAAACCAGATGCACAGGGGGGTAGCACATGTATCTGGAGTTCTATGCGGTGGCTAGAGGCCCTAGTGGGCCCGTATTCTCTCTCTCTCTCTCTCTCTCTCTCTCTCTCTCTCTCTCTCTCTCTCTCTCTCTCCTTGCAAATAAATAGATAAAATATATTTTAAAAATGCATTCTCAGGGTTAAACATATGCACTTGGTGGGGGAAGGGAGAAATACCTCTTGGACTCAAACTGATTTAAATGTCACAATTTCAAAGAATGACTAGAAAATCTGTAAACCTTCCCAAACACAAGAGGACAATTATTCACAGAATTGCCAAAGGATGAAAATCAAATTGATGTCAGACTTTTTCCACTAACAATACCAGATACCAGAAGCAAAACCTTCAAAAGAAAAATGAAGTTAGCCTTTGAGTTCTATACCCAGCCTAATAATCTACAGCAAACAAGGAGAAAATTAATACATTTCCTGACATGCAACAGCCCAATCAAGATACCACTCATGCATGCTTCTCGTGTGCAAATATTACCTAAAGCAATGGCTCCAGAAGTAAATTTCGTTGTTTTTTTTTTTTAAATAGTGTTTCATGTAGCCCAGGCTGACCTTGAACTCCTGATCCTCCTCTTAACACCTCCCATATTCTGGGATTACAGGTGTGCACCACAACACCAAGCTTAATAAAGGAATTTTCATAAGAGAATAATTTAAGGTGTAATAAATGGGAATAATGAAATGTGATCAAATCTGGACACAAATTGTAAGAGAATTACACAACTGAACCAGTTGTCTTTCCTGGGACAGCATAGGATCACATTCCTCTTCTACAGATTGCCTTGTGGATGAGATCTATAAAAATCATGATAGTTACATGCTTGTTTAGATTACTATCTAGCCACAAAGCTCATAAGGCTTAATTAAAACTTACTCATTGAACTTAAATGTTATAAACTTTAGCAATGAAAGATAATGTGACTAATCTAAATTGGAAAATAGAGAAGGGTAGAGAGTGAAGATGGTGTATCTAAGTAAAAATCTTAATTTTTTATAAAAGGCAAAGAGATCCTGTCTAAAATGGATAATTTAGGAATATTTTAAAGCTATAGCACTTGGGATGGCTGCTCTTGATAACTCTTAATTTCAGCATTAGGAGGCATTAGGCAATCAAATTTGATAAGACAAATAAATTAGAAGCATAGAATTGGAAAGAAGGTAGAAAAATGATTACTATTTGTAGATAATACATTTACGTAACTGTAAAACCACAGAGAACCTTCTAAAACATATCACAGACCACAAATTAACACCGCAAGTTAGTAGAACGTATCTGAAATTGATAGCCTTAATAAAGTATAAAATGATAGCATTTGCAAAAATAGCAGAAAATAAATTATCACGATGAAACTTAAACTAAAACCATGCATAACGTTTCTGAGGGAAATTTTTTAAAGCCATTTTATACAGAACAGTAAAACACAAACAAATGAGAAGACAATATAAAAACGTCTGGACTGTCTATAATTTTATAAATTGAGATTGAATATGATGTGTCCCTCATGGACTTACACTTGAACACATGGTTCCCAGTTGGTGGCGCTGTTTTGAGAGGTTGTGGGACCTTTGGGAGGTGGGGGTCTAGTTAGCAGAAGTGAATTATGGGTGTTGGGGCTGGAAGATTCTATCAGCATCTGCTTGGGGCCAGAGGAAATCCGCTTTCTGATTGCTATGGTACTGTCACCAGACACCTCACTGCTAAGTCCTGCAAACACCAACTGAGGAACTCCTATGTCTCAGAATATGTCCTATGTCCTGTGTCTCAGAAACCATGAGCCAAAATAAATCCTTTCCTTAAACTGTTTCTTTAGGGATTTTGTCACAGCCTTAAGAAAAGTAACTACCACACAAATGGAACATGTTCCAAAGAAGGAAGAGCAGTTAATCATATAAGAAATTAAAATGTATTACAAAATCTAAATACTTACCACAGTGTGGCGTAGTGGTGAGACAGACAGATGAAAGCACAGTGATGGACATCTCATATATAGTCCAAATGTATTCTGCAATTGACAGATCCTTAAGATGACATTTCAAACCAATGGGAGAATGGATTACTTTTCACTTTTATTTTCATTGTAATGTTACTGTAAACAATTTTGTTAGACACATACCTAAGGCATGTTCACGTCTAAAGGGTCCAATGTGATGTTTGAATTCTCTGTATATATTGTGTAATGATGAAATACAATTAATTCATATATCCATCAGCTTATATATTTATCTTTATTGTGGCTATACTTACATTGTTTTCTTCCAGCTGTTTTGAAATGTTTAGTAGATGTATTTAGGAGATTTTAAACAAATGTTTCTTGGACAACCAGATTAATGACTTCCCTGCCTCTCACTGTATTTCACATAAGCTTCAAAAATGCCCAGGAGAGAAATGTGGTGATTTTATTTAAGTCACTGAAATACTATCTGAAAATAGTGATGATATCTTTTACAACCTTAGAACTTGTAAGCCTTTTCTAATTATGACTCAAAATCCAGTTGCCAAAAAAAAAAAAATCCAATTGCCAAAAAGTAAATAAGTATGAATGGAGAAAGAAGGAAGGAAGGAAGGAAAGAAAGAGACAGAAAGAAAGAAAAAGATAGAACAAGAAAGAGAAAGAAAAAAGAAAGAAAGAAAGAAAGAAAGAAAGAAAGAAAGAAAGAAAGAAAGAAAGAAAAAAAGAAAGAAAGGAAGGAAGGAAGGAAGGAAGGAAGAAAACATGAATTCTCTCAACTATGTAAAAATCAGGATTTTTGTTTCACAGCAAGTATCCTAAACAAAGTCACAAGGCAGATGATAAAATGTGAGATATTTCTAGCTCATTTCACAGAACAAGAGCTAATCTCTCCCAAATGCTGGAGAGTCCCAGAGAGTGGTGAGAAAATGGTCAGTCCTCTGTGACAGGTAGACAGAGGACACTAAGAAGAAAAGCGATACTTAAGAATGGGAAACATCGCTGTACCTTACTTGTACTAAAAGAAACATGAATCAAAAGTATTCTGTGATGCCAGATTTCAATCTAGTAGGTGAGCAAACAATATAAATTCTATGGTAGGACAGAATTCATTCATGACCAGTGAGACGTGAAAGTTCCATTTCCCCCCAAAAGACCAATTTAGCAATATTTGCTGAAATTGAAAATACATTTATTTACCCTTTGACCTGATAATCCAATTTTAGGAATCTATGAAATATACAAATGTATATCATATTTATAATTATGTATGAACAGATTCTTTTTAATTTTTTGTCATCTTTATTTTTTTTCTCTTTCAGGAGAGCTGAGGAGGGACAGAGGGACCAGCGGGAGGAGTAAACAGGCACCCAGGCTTCCCCTATACCCTCCCCGTCCCTCTCTGTAGCTGCCCAGCCTCCACCTGGACTAGTGTTTTGCAAGGGAGGTACTCACCCTAGCAGCACCCAACACAAAGACCTCTGGTCTGTAGCTCCCAGCCAGAAAGCTCATACTATGTGGCACAGAGACTTGGCTCTTGGACAATTTCTACCCATTAGTCCTGTTCCTTTTTCTGGAACCAGAAAAAGTAAATATAATTTCTTTTCTGAGATAACGTCACATATATTTTTTTAAGCCACTAACCTACCAACAATGTGTCTCTTTTCTGGGTCCTGAGGCTTCTAGATGAAGCTGCATTTTTCTAAAGGTTCCCACAGCTTCTCTCCTCTTGAATCTCTAGACGGGAGAAACCCACATCCCCTTCCAAGGATGCACTTTGGTTCCTCTCCTGTCTCCACTTACTGGTTTTTATTAGATGATTTAAATTTTCCTAATGAAAAGCCAAGCATGATGGTGCACATCTTTACTCCCAGCACTCAGGAGGCAGAGGCAGGAGGATCGCGAGGCCGCCCTGCGACTACATAGTGAATTCTAGGTCAGCCTGGGCTAGAGTGAGACCCTACTTCAAAAAAACAAAACAAAAAAAATTTTTAATTAATTAAGTTAAAAAATATAAATATAAATAAATTTACCTAGTGAGAATTAATAAAAGATGAAAACCTCCAAAATCAGAATGAAAATGAAACTCAATGGAAATTGTTAAAGGTATACAAATGTGCAATAATAAAATGCCCCAATGAATTGTAAGAGAACGTGTGTGTGGAAGGAAATCTGAACAGTAATTCCTCACAGAGCATAATTGAGAATTTAAACTAACGTATCACTGGTAAGACACTAATTCAATTAATCATGACCTTTTAGGTTTTAGCATAGATAATATATATTATGATTTAAAAATAGGGTAATTTTCTACTGAAATTTTTTTCCCTTTCATGGGCCCCTTTCTAGTTTTCTAGGCTCTACTAACTCTGGTTGATTTTTGTTTCCCCTTTAAGGCATCAGTTGAAGCTAGATACAGTGGTATATACCTGTAATCCCAGTGCTCAGGAGGCTAAGGCAGAAACATCAGGAGTTCAAGGTCATCTGGACTATAGAGCCAGACATTCTAAATAAAGAAACAAAAAGTTTATGGTGTATCTCAAAGTTGAGTGCTTGCTTAGGACCTGGGAGACACTGGGTTTCATCCTCCAGAACCTCAAAGAACTAAGTGACACAAAACCCAAGTGAGGTAAATGTATTGGGGCTTTTCCAACAGAATGGAACCAATAGAACGGATCTGTCTTATGAAGGGATTTATTGGATTAGTTTACAGGATATGGGTTGGGCAGTCTGATGATGGCTGTGAACAGGATGGAGAACCAGAGAAGTGGGTAGTTTACACAGGCCATGAGGCTGGTTGCCTCTGCAGTCCCAGTGTGGCATTGAAGGCCTGGAGGATTCCTGGAGAGCCGCTGGTGTTCAGTCCACACAGGAAGGCTGAGAAAGCTGGGTTCCACTGTCAGCAAAGGAGTCAGCAACAGAGTAGAACACACACCAGCCATCAGTATGAGGACCAAGCCAACGTCCAATGTTCTCTTGGAGGCTCTTTATATTTTCAACAGCAGAAGGGTCACCAACTCTGGAGGAAAGTCCTCCTCCCTCCATCAGTCTGTCCTGAAATGTCCTCATGTGAGATCTCAGCTTCCCTTGTGGCAGCTGAATGCAGCGGGGCGGAGGATCCCATGGTCTCAGGAAGAGACAGAATACTTAGAGTGGGGAGAGATTCAGGAACAGGGGAGGGGGTTCATCTATGCAGCTATGAGGAGATCATCATCCATGCTGCTCTTGTTGTTGGGGGTCCTCACACTCCTATAGGTAATCCCTTTTCTATGCTCATAAAGAAAGCCTATCAGGGGGAATTCTAGTGGAATCAGACTTGAGTTTGTTGAAGATGCCCTGAGCTCACTGGTTTTTCCCTAGAAAAAGATTCACATGGTCAGTTCTTAGTCTGTACACACCATCTATCTTTCTACTTGTGCCTCTACACACACACACACACACACACACACACACACACACACACACACTCACACTCCGTGTGTTACCATGGTTATGGCATATTCTAACCTCTAAATAGCTACCTGATTTACAAGTCTTTCCTTCATTGCTGTTGTCTGTGAAATTGCGGCTCTCTGATACCAGCTTCGGAGCATTTTAAACTTACCTAGTCCATGGTGTCTGCCTAATGTTTTGTGTCCATTCTAAAATCCCAGTGACACAGAAACTCAACAACTTATGGGCCCCCCCCTCACTGTGAGTCTTGAACACTCTTTTATTTTACTGATATCAAAAGACACACTCATTTAACATTGAAATTTATGATACATTTAGGAAAACAACGCAATGAATTTTTGGATCATTTTTAACATTTTCTTTTTAGAGCAGGAGGTTTCATTAGCATTTAAATTATTGTGCTTTAAAAAATCTATTCTGCAATAAATTATCTCTTATGACATTTACTTGAATTTATCAAACATACCAAAATATGTAACTTCAGCAGCAAATGTTATATTCCTGTTGCTGAGTCATGATAATCATTTGTTTGCTATCATAATGGATACAGAAGTAATACAGAATGATAATTTACCAGAACCTTCTCAAGATGTGCGATCCTCCTATGGTCATGTTCACACAAATGAACCATTCTTTTTAAAAATGAGAACTTTCTGGCAACTGTGGGTCCAGCCCTCATATTTGTGGAGCTTAACCATAGGAAGAGAGAGGCTCATAAAGCCAACAGCCATTGTATAAGATATATACAACCATCTCTCTTTGTTGGAAGATTCTGTTAATTTGCATAGAAACTAAAATTTATTTGTAATTCCAGTTCCATTCTTGAAGCAGTTCATAAGTAATCACAGACGTGCACAGAGAGATAAGACTTTTGGGTCTGTAATGCACGGCTGCTGAGATTAAGTTCAACAAGGTGATGCTGTGCCTCAGTTTACCTCTCATCTTAGAACTAAGTTCCTCTCCAAGACCTATGTGTATATGAGTACAGATATGCCATATATAATATTATATATATATATATATATATATATATATATATATATATATATATATATATATATATATATACACATGCATACACACACACACACACACACACAAACACACACACTTCTGTGTTTTTGTTGGTGATTTCACTGTCTAAAATGGACCCAACCAGAATGTTGAAATGCTCTCTAATGTTTCCAAGTGCAAGAAGACACTGACTTGCCTTATGGACAACATGTGGGTATTAGTTCCTTTCCTTTTTGTTGTGACCATATACTTGACAAGAAGCCACTTCAGGGAGGAAGGGTTCATGCTAGTTTATTGTTTAAAAGGGATATAGTCTATCATGTGAGGATGACGTGGAGACAGGAATGCGAGGCACTTGATGACATTGCCTCTGTAGTCAGGAAGCAGACAGAGGAGACAGGAAGTGGGGCCTGGCCATAAAAATCTCAGGATCTGCAGCCAGTTATCCACCTCATCCATTATGGCTCAGTCTCACTGGCTAAAGATTCCAAAATAGCACCACCCGCTGGAGACCAAGGGTTCAAACACATGAGCCAATGAGAGATATTTCACATTCGAACCACAACAAGGTATGTATTCGGTGAGTTTGCTCAGCATGAGTTATAGTGCTATTGGCCATGAACTCAAGGTTGACAGATCAATGATAGATATGAGAATCTCCTGTTATTCATATTCATGAGGAGTGTGTCCCAAGATCCCCAGGGGATGCAGAAACTGGCAGTATTACTGAACTCTATAGAAACAAAACACAAATTTGTATCTTTTTTTATACTAACTACATATTGGGAGCTTGCGGGGTTTTTTTTTTTTCTTTTTGCATACAGGGAGCACTTCACTGCTTCCTTTGGAAGACCTGAATTGCCAGCAGGACCACTCTTATGCTTTGAGGCCATTGTTAAGTAAAACACAGATTTCTTGAGCATCAGCTCTGTGATACTCTGACAGTAGGCTCAACAACAGAAACGGAGACTGAGCAACTCTATGAGGCAGGTGGAATAAACAGTCTGACACACTGTGCAGAAAGGTTTCATGGCCTGAAAAGAAAGAAGCCATGGTCCAAGATCCCACCATGTTACTCATAACAGCACACAATATAAAATTTATGAAATGTTTATTTCTGAAAATTTTGCTTTGTATTTTTGCAGCTGTGGTTGATTCCAAGAAGCTGAAACTGCTGAAAGGACAAGGCAAAAGAAGACCACTGTGTCAAATGACATGTCTGTCAACAGAAATGCACAAAATGGTTACAGAGTGGTTGATGAAATTGATGTGACCAGAGGCTGACAGGAGCCTAACCTGCATCTTCCCTGGGGAAGCCCATGTTAGGCCAATGTCCCCAACTTCACAGGCCCTAACTATCACAAAAAAAGAATTAACTGTAGTCTCTTCTCCTAACAAATATACATCCATAATAACAAAATAAAAGAAGGTTTGGAGGGGTACGGCTTTTAGATGATGGACTCTAAAATATAAAAAGACATCTTAAGAAAGTAGGTTACTGCCATAGATGTCTTGGTGTCCTATAAGTCTGATGATAATCTTCGTAAGATTAGTTAGTAATGATACATCATTTACTCATTCTCATATATGTATTATATGTATTTTCTTTTCCTTGTCTTCATTGCCTGTGGTAGAATTTGCATAGAATTTATCTATGGTACAGATAAAGTCAAAAAGTTGAAATTAGGCTGATCTAACCAAACAGGAAAAGAGAAATCCCAAATCAACAAAATCAGAAATGAAAAGGGAGAGATCACAATGGACACCAATGAACTTGAAAGAATTGTCAGGACATACTTCCAAAACCTCTATTCCACAAAATTGGAGAATCTGGAAGAAATGAATAAATTCTTGAACAACTATCACCTACCAAAACTAAACCCAGGGCAGATAAATCTCCTAAATATCACACTGATCGAAATCGAAAATGTAATCAAAAACCTCCACAGAAGGAAAAGCTCAGGTCCTGATGGATTCTCAGCCTAATTCTACCAAACCTTCATCACAGAACTCAAACCACTCTTTCTGAAGCTTTTAAGAATAATTGGAGAACAGGGAATACTTCCAAACTCCTTCTATGAAGCTTGCATCACTCTAATACCAAAACCAGACAAAGATAAATCCAGAAAGGAAAACTATAGACCTATATCCCTAATAAACTTAGATGCAAAAATTCTGAATAAAATCCTTGCAAACTGAATTCAACAACATATTAAAAGTATTATTCACCTCGACCAGGTAGGCTTCATCCCGGGCATGCAGGGTTGGTTCAACATATAGAAATCAATCAACATAATCCACCACAGAAACCACATGGTCATCTCAATCAATGCAGAGAAAGCCTTTGACAAAATCCAATACGACTTCATGATCAAAACACTTGAAAGACTTGGAATAGAGGGCTATACCGCAACATAATTAAGGCCATATACCAAATTCCTAAAGCCCAAATAATACTCAATTGGGAAAGACTCAAGGAGTTCCTACTAAATTCGGGAACAAGACAGAGTGCCCACTCTCACCACTCACTACTCTTCAACATAGTCCTTGAAATTCTAGCTAATGCAATAAGACAGGAGAAAGACATAAAAGGGATACAAATTGGAAAGAAAGAAATAAAACTATCTCTTTTCACAGATGACATGATCCTATATATAACAGACATGAAGAATAGTATCAGTATATTCCTAAAGGTGATAAACTCCTTCAGCAATGTGGCAGGGGCTGGAGTGATGGCTCAGTGGATAAGGCACTTGCCTCTGGTGCCTAAGGCCCTGGGTTCAATTCCTCAGGACCCACATAAGCCAGACCCACAAGGTGGTGGTCCTGGTGTTCTCTCTCTCTCTCTCTCTCTCTCTCTCTCTCTCTCTCTCTCTCTCTCTCTCTCTCTCTCTCTCTCTCCTTGAAAAATAAATAAAAATATTTTTTAAATGTGGCAGGATAAATAATTAGCACACATAAATAGCCTTCCCATATGCAAATGACATGTATACAGAAAAAAGCAATCAGCAAAACAGTCTCATTTTCAACAGCCACCAATGAAATCAAATACCTTGGAATAACACTAACCAAGGATGTGAAAGACTTGTATAATGAAAACATAAAAATGCTCAAGAAGGAAATTGAGGATGATGTGAAAACATGGAAAAATCTCCATGTTCCTGGATAGGTAGAATTAATATGAAAATGACAATACTTCCAAAAGCTATATACAGATTCAATGCAATACCAATAAAAATACCAGCTTAATTCTTTACAAACATAGAAAAAATAATCTCCAAATTTATTTG
>PVHP010031372.1:0-21054 GCA_004024765.1 Zapus hudsonius | reverse complement strand
AGGAAGGAAGGAAGGAAGGAAGGAAGGAAGGAAGGAAGGAAGGAAGGAAGGAAGGAAGGAAGGAAGGAATGTAGGAAGGAAGATAAGGGGAAGAGAAAGGAAGGGAATGAAGCAAGGAGCAAGAAAGGAAGGAAATTTATTTTTTCATAATTGAATGTTCTTTCTAAAAACGTAAGTAGTTGAACAAGTTAGACAAAAAGGAGCTTAATATTTTTACAGAATTAGAATATAAATTGTATTCTTAGTGTAGAAAGCAGGACTACAGAAGTTTTAATAATAGATCTTCCAGAAAGAAATGTAAATTTATTATAGCACTATGTCACATACCCCTAATAAGCTTTAATATTTGTTATTCTAAAATCAGTGGTAAAACCATAACTGAACCCATAGTATGACATACTGAACTTACAGTAAACAACCATGAACAACAATTATTCTTTTCCTGAACACCCACTCTCACAGATTTCTTTTCTCTTTCTGTGCCATGCTCCTACACAGTAAAGCTGAATAAATACTAGCAAACTGAAAACACAACTTCTTGATATAAAATAAACTAATGGTGGCAAAACATATTAAGTGTGAGAAGAGGTTTATCCATTCTGGCCAACAGTTCATTATAATATTGGTTATCCCGAGGTATCAAGCCACATCTCCTCTGATCTGCACAGCATTTGTAGTATATAAATTAACTTATATGAGCCTTCTGTCAACGAAATTTTTAGAATATATAATGAAAAATATAAACAATTTGGATAAACCCGTGAAAATGACAGCTGATCCTGTTTTAAGAAACGTGTCACTCTGTCTCGCAAGAAGTCATGCAATCCTGAGACCTAATGATGGTTTTACAACTGTTTTCCAGCATATTTTTACATTGCATGCATTTTCACTTGCAGTCATGAATCCAGTACTTAACAAGACAGAAAATTAATAATTCAGCTGAACATGTTTAACCAGGTAATCCAAACACATGCGAAGCCCATATGAATGAATTTGATTTTATTTCCTGTATAGATGGAGATTTTAAGTCTCCTGATACTATGACCAATGACTGGAATTGTGATGCATAGCAACATGCAATCGGGATGCTTCTCAGAGATTCTTTTCCTCTGTGCTTGAAGGAAACAGGCAAAGAATTTGGGGAGGGGGTGGTGACTGACACCCCATGTATAACTTGTTCCATTGTATCTCGTTAGTAAAGCACATATGGCTTCTACCATCCTGATCTCAGATCTAGGAATAAGCAGAAAAAGTGAGGAATTAAGTGTTACCCTCCACTTGGGGTTTCCTGACTTGGGAGATTTTCTCTGAGAGTATTATTTAAAAGTTGTTAATTTCTTTTTATAACAGTTTTTTTTTTAATGGAAGAAATCCTTCATAGAAGTGTAAAGAAGACAGCATGATAGACGAAAGGTTCTAAAGATGTGCAAATACTTATTTGTGGACGTTTTGAAATGCAGATTATGCAAATCTTCATCAAGAATTTTGAAATCCATTATTAATCTAAGTATATATGTCTTATTCTGGACAATTTAAATCTACCTTTAACATACAAATTGGGTCTTTTTATTTGTCTGATAGACTAAAATACTGCTAGTTTGTGTAGAAATATTTCAAACATATTTGGCATTTGCATTCCAAGAAACAACAAAGATCTTTAATCTTGTCTTTAGAACAATCAGAAACCAAGCTGCAGGTTCAAAGTCAGAGATACTTTTCAAAACCCACCATCATACTCTACACCACTAGTGTCCAGGGAAACGTTTCCACAAGGGAGAAAGCAAACAGACTTCTTCACCCCAACCAAATATGGCTCAGATGGCAGATCAAAGAATGATTAAATCAATACCAGTTTGGTGAACCAGTGATATTGGAGGTTGCTTACAGAGTATGGAGAGGGATTATGTGTAGGAACATGGAGCCCCCAAAGCAGCCACTTTGGTGGGGGCTCCCTGTGTCAAGGTTCCTCCCCAGATGTTCCTCCTCTTCATCAGGGTGAGGGCTCACTTCGCCCAGAACAGCTGTACCACTGTGGTGGTTTGATTCAAGTGTCCCCCATAAACGTATGTGTTCTGAATGCTTGATCCCCAGCTGAGGGCAGTTTTGGAATTGGAACCTTGTTGGAGCTGTGTTGTTGGGTGCGTGCTAATGGGTGTTATAGCCAGCTTCCCCTTGCCAGTGTTTGGCATATTCTCCTGCTGCTATTATCCATTTGATGTTGGTCAGAAGGTGATGTCCAGTCTCTGCTCATGCCAGGATTTCCTCTGCCATCATGGAGTTTTACCTGGAGTCTATAAACCAAAATAAACCATTTTTTTCCCCCATCAGCTGCCTATGGTCGGGTTCTTTGTGCAGCAACAAGAAGTTAACTGAGACAATCACCAAGAAGTCTCATCCCATCCTCAGTGGGGACTTCCCTGCCTGTGGCCACTTTCAGAAGCTCCTCATCACTGTCCAGGAGGATGAGACCACAAAGCAACACTTCAGGGGGTTCCTATATCAGGGTTACCCCCACGGATGTTCAGCCTGGGGGTGAGGGCTTATTTACAGAGTATGGAGACTCCAGAGACACCAGCTGGATGGAGCTCACTGTCCCTAGATCTCCCCTTGAGGCCACAAGACCTCATGGGTTATTGTATACAACTGGCAGGGGTGTGCCTAAATCTCAGGTGGGGGTCTAATGACCCTCCCCACACCTTCACGTTCTGTAGTAAGTTGATCAGCTATTTTTGCTGAAGCAAGCAATAGTTGATTACACCTTTCAATGTGGAGGAAAATTTCCATACAACTAGATATCATCTGATTTCCCATAGCACCAGATCACTAGGCAGCTATTTCAGCTGTGACAAAATAGTGGGTAGGAATCTAGAATACACAAATATATTCAAACAAACTAACCAGAAATTAAACAAACCCAACCAATAAACTTCTTAATGTAGTAAACAGAAGGTTCTCAAAAAGATGAGACATGGGCTGGAGAGATTGCTCAGTGGTTAAGGCACTTGCCTCCAGTGCTTAAGGTCCTGGGTTCAATTCCCCAGTACCCACATAAGCCAGACCCACAAGGTGGTGGCCCTGGTTCTCTCTCTCTTTCTTTCTCTCTCTCTCTCTCTCTCTCTCTCTCTGTATCTCACTACTTGAAAATGAATAAATAAAATATAAAAAAAAAAAGATGAGACGCAAATGGCAAACAAATACATTTAAACCAATATTCAACCTTCCTAGCCATCAGAAAAATGTAGATTAAAACTACATTGGGATTCCTTCTTCCCTTAGTAATCAGGATGGAAGCCATTCAGAAAACATAACATCACATGCTGGTGAGGATGTGGACAAAAAGGAACCTTATACATTACTGGTGGGAACATAAACTAGTCACCCACTATGGAAATCAGTATGGAGTTTCCTCAAAAAAAAAAAAACAACTAAAAATATATGTACCTTATATCTAGTTATATCATTCCTGAGTATTTTCCAAGATGACTCCAAGTCTACATATCTCACACACACACTTGCGCATCAATATTTATTTATTACAGCACTATTGACAATAGATGTGGGACCCAACCTAGAGATTCGACAACAGAGGGTTGAATAAGGAGAAAGTGGTATGCATGCACAACGGAAATTTTTATCAGCCATCAAGAATGAAGTTATGTAGTTTGTAGAAAAATGGATGTAACTGGAGATAATCATATTAAGTGAATTAAGCTAGTCTCAGAAACACAAATATCATAATATTTCTCTAATCTATGGTTTCTGAAATTTAGAGCTATATAAAATCATATATATAAATAGATATATGTGTTATATGTATGTGTGTATAAACACACACACACACATATGTAAAAAGTAGAAGCAAAATGTTCAGGGACCAAAGGAGACTAGAAGATGGGAGGAGGAGTGGGGAAGGGGAAAGGGAAGGGTACGGGCATGGGGTAATGTGCTCATAAAAAAGACATGCTTCTATGAAAATGACCTTTGAAAATAAAGAGGAAGAAGGGAAGAATAAGAGAAGCAGGGGAGCAGCAAGAGCCTGGAGATCATGAGGAAAAGGAGGAGGAAGAAGAAGAAGGGCTGGGAGAAGAGGAAGGGAAGAGGGAGAAGTTATCCAAGGAATAGCTTTGTACAGCTGATTCCCCTCGGGAAAGTAGCTTTAGTCAGATTTACCATCATCTAGGACAGTTTCAAGCTTGAAAGAAAAGTTTGAACCAAATTTTAAAAGTTACACAACCTAGAAATGCAAAATGACTTTCATCTTATTAGTGTGAATATGATAAAATACACTTTCAATAATTTATTCAGAAGATGAAAGAAATAAGGAAGTTTTATTCATCTACAGTGATTTAAGTTTTATCTACCATTCATATGAACAACTGCTTTAATGCATTTAAATAAACTAAATTTGTGATTTTAAAATATATATTTCACTTTAAAAATCTCTCCAGTCTGCATTTCACACAACTATAACAGATATGGTATGATAATTCAAATATAAAATTAGAGTTCTTTTTTTTCTTTATTGTCCATAAGTAGATACATTGAATGAGCCAATAATGAGTTGGTATCACCAATTTCCCTCTTCCCTATCCCCAATCGGCTGAATATCCTTCTCTGTGGGCAGTATGGATCAGTCCATGTGGTAGGGGATTATGGATAGCCTAGGAGTCAACCCAGTTCCACCCCCATCTGTATGTTGTTACTGAGGGGGGCCATGTCTCTTGATATTCTACTCCACCATGGCTCATATAATCTTTGCACCCCCTCTTTGGCTCAGTTCCCTGAGTCATGATGAGTGAGTATTAAATCTGCTTTATTGTTGAGGTCTTAGGGGGTCTCTGTACTTCTGCTTTAGGTTGTGTTGAAAATGTTGGTGTCTGTTTGGCTGGTATATCCAGGGTTGACTGATTGGCTGTGGTTATAGGTCTCTTGCTTACCCCACCACTCTCTGAGGTTCCATGTGGATCCTCCATGGTAGGTCTGGGGTGGCTTATCTCCTGCCAGGATGTCAGCTATCAGCCTCTGGTTCATTGGTAGGGTTGGAGGATCCAGAGCTATCTCACTGCACTCTGAAAGATACAAACAGAAATCAGTCTCTCCATTGGAGAATGAGATCAGTATAGGTTACCTGAGATACACATTTCTGAGTTGGCTAGATTCTGTTAATAGCTCTTTGTAAATCACTTGTATAGTGCATTTCTCTTTGGGGGCCTAAGATTCTGGTTCCCGGTATATTTTGTCCTGAATCCCCAGTTCCATTTAAGGGCTCCCCTTCACTGAGTGGATTATTTGGCTGAATTTAAAGTTGTTGATTGCCTCCCCCAGGCTTTGGCTCCTCCATTGAACAAGTGCTCATTTCCTGGTTTGCTGTTCTCTCCCAGTAGGCAGTGTGTTCAGTGGTCTCTGTTTACTCCAGCTGTTGTTGACCAGCTTTCCCCTGGAAGCTTATGCAGTGCCTTCCAGCACTGCACTGACTACCATCTGGGGGCTGGATACCATTCTGGACCTCACAGGATCTCTTGATGCTGATAGATGGCTTACTGTGGTTTCTTCAGCAATGGGATCTTGCCTCAGATCTGGGGTGGGTATTCAATGCTTTGATGGAATCCTGTCTTTTTTAAGGACCTCATGGGTCACTTTGGTCAATAGCTCAGTGAGGTAAGCAGCTGGTGACTGGGACCAGGATGTGCCAGACTGATCGATTTTCTGCAGGCTTAGACTCTCTCCCCTTCTATTCATGGCCCCTCTTGCCAGATGACACCCACTACTTACTCAATAGGTTATAGTATGCATGTGAGGATTTTAAGATTTTGAACTACTTTTGGTTTAGCTTCCTGCTAAAGTCATCCGCTTCCCACCCCCGCATCCCTTACCCCTCTCATATAAACTCTCATTTTTCCCACCTGATCTGTGTAGAGTTTAAAGTCACCCTGGTTGGGAACCACATATGAGGGAGAATATGCAGTGTTTGACTCTGTTCTTTTGAGAGTTCGCTTAGTAAGATCTGTTCCAAATCAGACCATTTTTCTCTAAATTTTGATATTTCATTTTTCCTTCCAGCTAAGTAAAATTCCATTGTGTAAATATAAGATAGTTTTGTTATCCATTCCTCCATGGATGGGCATTTTGGTTGATTCTAATTTTGGGCTCTAATGAATTGAGCTGCTCTAAGCATGTTGCACAAATATCTCTATGCTATGGTGTGACTCTTGATGCCTAGTAGAGGGATGGCTGGGTCCATTGGTAGTTCTATGTCCATTCAGCTCAGGAGTCTCCACAGTGCTTTCCAAAGCAGTTGAATAAGCTTGCAATCCCACCAGCAGTGAATAAGGGTGCCTTTTTTTCCCCCGCATCCTTGCCAGCATTTATTGTTGTTGCTTTTCTTTATGATGGCCATTCTGACTGGAGTAAAGTGGTATTTCATTGTGGTTTTGATTTGCATTTCCCTGATGCTTAAGGATGATGAGCACACTTTCAGGTGCATAAAGGTCATTTGTGTTTCCTCCTCTGTGAATTTTCTGTTGAGATCAGTGCCCCATTTTGCTAGAGGGAAGTTTGAGTTTGTGCTATTAATTTTTTTTTTTTTTTAGTTCTCTGTAGGTCCTGGAGATTAGTCCTTTGTCTGAGTTGTAGCTGTCAAAAATCATCTCCCAGTTTGATGCAGTCTATTGGCTCTGAGTATAGTATTTTTGTCTGTACAGAAGCTTTTGAGCCTGATCAGGTCCCACTGGTTAAGTGAATGTTGCACTTACTGGGGATTTGCTCAGGAAGTTATTCCCTACTCCCATCTCATGTAGGGTTCTTCCTATTTTTTCTTCCAGGGTGTTTAGGGTTACATGGTTAATATTGAGGTCTCTGATCCATTTGGAGTTGATTTTAGTGCATAGTGAAAGGAGTGGGTCTATTTTCATTTTGTTACATGTGTTCATCCAATTTGTCCAGCACCATTTGTTGAAGACACTATCATTAGCCCAGCGTACATTGTTGGCACCCTTGTCAAAGACCAAGTAACTAAAGTTACTTGCATTGAAAGCTGGGTCTTCAATTCTATTCCACAGGTCTGTCTGTCTGTTTTTCTGTGAACACCATGCTGTTTTAGTTACTATGGCTTTGTAGTATGTTTTAAAATCAAGCATGGTAATACCTCCTGAGTAAGTTTTTACTCAGAATAGTTTTAGATATCTGAGGTCTTTTACCCTTCCAAATAAATTTTGAGATTATTTTTTTCTATGTAAAGAAAGAGGCTGGGATTTTTATTGGCATGGTGTTGAATCTGTAGATCACTTTGGGCAGGATTGCCTTTTTTACTATATATATACTCCCTATCCATGAGCATGGAATGTCTTTCCATCTTGTCCCATCCTCCTCTATTTCCTTCTTGAGTCTTTCAATATTTTCCTTATATAAGTCTTTCACAACCTTGGTTAGTAAAATTCCAAGGTATGTGATTTTCTTTGAGGTTATAGAAAATGGGACAGTTTCTCTGATGTCTTTTTCTGAATGTTTGTCTTCTGCATATAGAAAGGATACTGATTTTTGTGTGCTAATTTTGTATCCTGCCACTCTGCTAAAGGCATTGATCACCTTCAGGAGTTTACTGATACTATTCTTTGGGTCTGATATATATATATAGGATCATGTCATCTGCAAAGAGGGATAGTTTAATTTCTTCCTTTCTGATTTGTATCTTTATGCTATTCTCTTGTCTTATTGCCTGAGCTAGAAATTCAAGCACTATGTTAAAGAGCAGTGATGAGAGTGGGCACCCCTGTCTTGTTCCTTAATTAAGTGGGAACTCCTTGAGTCATTCCCCATTGAGTATGTTTTATGCTTTAGGGGATCTGAATATTGTCTTTATCATGTTGAGGTATGGGCCGTCTATTCCTATTCTTTCCAGGGTTTTGAACATGAAATGGTGTTGAATCTTGTCAAAGGCCTTCTCAGCATCTACTGAGATGGCCATGTGGTTTTTGTGGTTGAGTCTATTAATGTGGTGAATTACATTTATTGACTTATGTATGTTGAACCATTCCTGCATCCCTGGGATGAAGCCAACTTGGTAAGGGTGGACAATAATTTTGATGTGGCTTTGTATTTTGTTTGCTAGGACTTTGTTAAGGATTTTTTGCATGTAAGTTCATCAGGCATATGGGTCTGTAGTTTTCTTTTCTTGTTGCATCCTTGCCTGGTTTGGGAATTAGGGTAATGCTAGCTTTGTAGAAAGAGTTTGGAAGCCTTCCCTCTCATTCTATGACCCTAAAAAGCTTCAGAAAGAATGTTATCAGATCTATGATGAAGGTTTGGTAGAATTCAGCTGAGAAACCATCTGTTCCTTGGCTTTTCCATTTGGAGAGGCTCTTAATTACATTTTCAATTTCTGTGGTTGTGATAGGTTTATTTAGCATCTTTATCTGCTCTGGGCTGAGCTTTGGCAATTGGTAGGTGTCCAAAAATTCATCCATTTCTTCCAGGTTCTCTAATTTGGTGGAATAGAGGCTTGGAAGTATGACCTGATGATACTTCCAATCTCTTCAGGGTCCATTGTGACTTCTACCTTGTCATTTCTGATTTTGTTGATTTGTGCTTTCTCTTCTTCATTTGATTAGTTTGGCCAGGGGTTTGTTAATCTTATTGAATTTTTCAAAGAACCAACCCTTTGATTTGTCTATTTTTTTATTTGTCTACTTTTAATTGTTTTCTTCATTTCCAAGTCATTAATATCAGCTCAGATCTTAATTATCTCCTTGCGTCTTGAGCTCCTAGGTTTATACTTTCCATCTGCTTTAATGACCTTAGCTGGGAGGATAGGTAGTTGATTTGAGACCCCTCTGTCTTTATTATGAAGGCATTTAGCGCAATGAATTTCCACCTTAGGAGAGCCATCATTGTGTCCCACAAGTTCTGATAGGTTGTGTCCTCATTATCATTTGTTACTAGAAAATTCTGAATTTCCTGTCTGATTTCTTGTTTGACCCATTCATTGTTCAGGAGCAAGTTGTTTAGATGCCAATATCTGTTAAAATTTTTGGATCCTCTCCCACTGATGATTTCTAGCTTTAATGCATTGTGGTCTGATATGATGCAGGGGATTATATCGATCTTCTTACTTTTGTTGAAGGAAGATTTATGGCCTAGTACATGGTCAATTTTGGAGAAGGTTCTATGTGCTGCTGAGAAGAATGTATAATCTGTGTCCTTGGGGTGGAATGTTCTGTAAATAACTGTTATCCCTAGCTTGTCTATGGTGCTATTGAGCAACTTTATTTCCCTGCTTGTCATTTGTTTGGAAGGTCTGTCTAGGGATGACAGTGGAGTGTTAAATTCTCCTACTATGATGGTGTTGGCATCTATATCTGCTTTGCTTTTGAGTAATTTATGCTTTATGAACTGAGGGGCCCTTGATTTTGTTGCATACATATTCAGTATAGTGATGTCTTCTTGTTGGCTCATTCCCTTGATGAGTAGGAAATGGCCATCATTGTCCTTTTTTATTGATTTTGGATTAAAGTCTATTTTGTCAGATATTTGAGTAGCTATACCAGCTTTTTTATTATTCCCACATGCCTGGAAAATTGTTTTCCATCCTTTTGCCCTGATATCATACCTGATATGGTATGATACTTCAAATATAAAATGAGAGTTGTAATTCTAAAGTAACAAGTTTAAATTATTTATTATCCATCTATGGTTTTTGTGTACTCAATATAATATCTTAGCCAAACTGGGCAAAGGGATTTTCAGGTAACTTGAATGCAGTGGAGTAATTGCTCAGTGTCAGGGTTCTAATCAGAAACACATTGACTTCAGTTATAGAAAGCCTGGAAACTATGGAGGGGAGAAAGTCGTCAGGAGGGGGTTACTTAAGGCCATTCCTTATCTGAAAAAGTTCCCAGCTGTATACTTCATGTATCTCCAGATGGAAGTTACGTAAAAGAGTGAAGAAGAAATTTAAATCCAATTCAGAAGTGCTAGTTTGACTATAACCCAAACATTGGTTACAGGGAGAGTGCCCTGAACAAAAATTAACTTCCTACTTAACAGTGAAAATTGCATCATAAAAGCATATCTTGGTCCTCCTCTTGAAGGAGGTCAATAGTATATAAATCTTTACAAACAATAAATGTCTGAAAAATATATCTAAAGCCAATGCGTGCAGATAAAATTTTCTGGCATGTCTTAAAATAAGTAAAAGAAGGAAATAGGATAGAAAACATTTGGAGTTTAAGGGAAAACAAACCATTTGTTAATAACTAGAGATGCTTAATGAACATTAAATGTGGGCTTGTTGGCATATCTTTCTTTTGGGTTAATAACCTTTTAACTGGGAATACATGCCTCTGATCTAGTGTCAGCAATATGCTCCCTCAAAAGAAGAACCCATGGATAAAGCATGGACCCAGCCTCATTTAGTGTTTGTGGGAAATAAACTGTGGCAAAAGACTCATATCAAGAGCATCTGAGCATGTTACAACCCTTCTCATGAAATAATTTTCTTAGGAATAATTAATATGAAACAAATTTCATCAAAGTTATATTTACAGCCAAAGTAAAACACATGTTTGGAATGTCTTTGAGTGATTTTAACTTTTCCAGTTCTATGGGGATGAGGCACAGTTATTGGTAAATAGTTTGAGTATTTTAAAAAAGTCATACAGACACATAAGATTACAGGCCCAATCCTATTCTGCTGTGTGACAGTTAAAATATGCACTGTAGACTGAGTTCTGGATCCAAAAAATTCACTAAACAAAATATTGATTTTATTTTTATTTATTTTTTTGCAAGAGGAGAGAGAGTGAGAGTGCACGCACATATCAGGTCTTCTTGCTACTGCAAATGAACTCCAGAAGCATGTGACACTTTGTGCATGGGTATTGGGGAATCAAACCCAGGCCATCAGGCTTGGCAAGCAAGCGCCTTAACCTCTGAGTCATCTCTCCAGTTCAAAAACATTGATTTTTAAAAAGTAAATATAACGGTCTCAGTAGCAAGGATCAGCAATATAATCTTTTATTTAGAATACACATAGATTTCCAATTTTTTCATGCCTAAAACAGAAGAAACGTCTGCAGTAGAAATTGTTTAATACTATTCTTATAAATAATCTGACATTTCACCTAATTTAATGCTACTAAAATATTTTAAAACAACTGTCTACTCTGAAAACAAAAGCCACATGCATTGAGTCTGTTGCATATGTAATGGGAAAAAGTAAATGTACTGGAAGAGCAGAGCATGAAAATATCCAGAGATGGATGTGGAGAGGAGAAAGTCAGCAGCACAGTAAGATTCAGTCCAAAGCACGAAGAACAAAAATCAAAGTTTGACTGTGCTGACATAAGATATAGAATAGCAAGCTACAAAGATGAATGGCACATAAGCTGATCACTTGAACTCTTTAATACGGAGCAGAAATGGTAGAAAATAAGGCAAGAGGAGAAAGGTTATGGGTTATGCGTACAGGAATGTCAGATTACTAGCAGAGAGGTGATAGTATTCAAAAGGATTGACTGGATACTCAAAGAAGGAAGAGGAGTTGGGAAGCTATTGTGAAACCACAAACAGAAGCTGATGAGGATCTGGGAGAGTCGAGAACACAAAACCAATGGACCAAAGCATCACCAAAGTGCCCGGCCAACCTGCAACACAAAGGAAAATATCTCAGCATGGTAACTTGGGAAAAACCTGGACTGCAGACTCAGGTTCATTGAGTTTCTGAACATGTTCCACCCACACCATTCCTTCAGTCTTCATTTCCTCATCTGGAAGTGGCATAAATACCACATAAAAACTGTCATGAGAAATGAGTGAGGTAATGCATGCAAAAAACCTGAAAATAACAGATTTCATTATTCAAAGCCCATAGGTTAAGGAAATGTGCGGGGGAGGTGTAATTTACTATGTTGGTCAAAAAATGTTCACATGTGTTTGAAGTGTGTGTGTAGTCGTGTAGTGTATTCTCATGTGTGTGTGCAGAGATCAGAGACCACTATCAGGCATGTTCCTCCATTGATCCCCATCTTTGTCCTGAAGACAAGGTCTCTCACTAGACCCAGAACTCACTGATCTGGAGAGACTAGCTAGCCAGTAGGCTACAGGGATGTCTGGTCTCTGCCTCCCCCCACCCCAAGGGTTGAGATTATAGGCATATGTGGATGAAGGCTATGCCCCCTACTTTTGTTTCCATATTATTACATCTTTTTCAAGCATCGCTTTCAGGAGAATGCTGGCCTCAAAATGACACAGGAAGCTTCCTATATGTGCATGTCAGGCCCTCTTGCCTCTGCAATCAAACACCACATGCTTTTACCAATGTTTTCTGCTTGTTTGTTTGTTTGTTTGTTTCTTTTGCATCTGCCTTAAAGTGAGTGGTTTGGGAATTGAACCCAGGCTGGCACACTTTGCAAACATGTGCCTTTAACCTCTGAGCCTTCTACTCAGCCACTTACTGGTTTTTGTTTTCTTGTCTCCCACTTCTTGTCTCCATTATTGTCTTCCTTCTGCTTCAGTGTGCTTGCCCTTCTTTGCCTTGTTTCTGCAGATGAAGCTTGAATTGTTATGAATCTCACTGGCTTCCTAGTCAAAGCCCTTCGTGCTATGAATGTTCCTCTTAACACTGCTCTGTTCTATCCCTAACACATTTTCTAATTTCCCTTCTAACTTCCTCTGTGAAACAGGATTTCCAAATACATAGGACATTTTCTCTTTATCACTCCCTTACTGATTTTTTTCTTAAATTCTGTGATATACAATGAACCTACTTTGGTGATTTTAATTCTTTCAAAAACGCTTAGGTTCATTCCATTGCCTATAATGCTTCTGTGAAGAATGACATTGGATACATTGTATAAAAAAGTCCAGTTGGTAAATAAGGTTGATATCTTCTGTCTCTTGATTGCTTTCCTATTTGTTTTCAATATCAGGTAATGAGGTAATGACTTCTCCGTGGAGCAGAGGATTGGTTTATTTCACAAGTCCACCAGCTTTTGCTTCATGTATTTGCTTATGGCTTAGTACTAAAATGCTTCCCTAATATGCATGAGGTCCTAGTTTCAACTGCCAAGTCACAGAAAGGAGAGGGGAGGGGAGGTGCAGGAGGGAGGGGAGGGGAGAGGAGGAAAGGGGAGGAGAGGACAGGACAGGACAGGGGAGAGAGGAGGGGAGGGGAGGAGAAGAGAGGAGAGGGGAGGAGGAAAAGAAAGGAAGAAGGAAAGGAAGGAAGGAGAAAAAAGAAAGAAAAGAGAAAGAAGAAAAGAAAAGAGAGAAAGAAATGAAGGAAGGGAGGGAGGGAGGGAAGAAGGGAGGAGGGAAGAGAGAATGGAAGAAAGGGAGGGAAGGAATAAAGGTGTGACAGAGGAAGAAAGGAAAGAAGGGAGGGAGGGGAAAGGAAGGGAGGGTAAGAGGAAGGAAGAGAGGAGGGACCTTTCCTGATGATGCTACCAGTATAGTTTTCTTTAGAATAAAGTTTTCATGGGATATCATTTTTAATCCTTTAACAATAAAATCATTTATATTTTGTATCTAAAATGGATTTCTCTTAAATAATGCATACTTAAATGCTGCTGTTTTTAACATATTTTTATTATTTATTGTATGAGCACAGAAAGAAAAGGTATGGGCATGCCAGCCTCTCTTGATGCTGCAAATGAACTCCAGCTGCATGCATGACTTTGTGCATCTGGATTTTTGTCAGTACTGTGGAAATGAACCTGAGCTGGCAGGCTTTGCAAGCAAACACATTTAACTGCTGTGTCATGTCCTAGCCCAAATGCTGCTGTCTTAATGACTTTTTCCAAGGACTAATTAAATGATTTATTTTTGATATAATTATTATAACTAATTTTTAAATCTTTCATTTTTATTTTGTTTTTCCAAATTATTCTGTTTCCTTTTCTTTCTTTCTGTTCTAATTGGATTAACAATTTATTTTTTCACTTAATCTCCACCAGTGGATTTATTTGTTCAACCTCTCTTCCTCACAATGGTCAGAGAATTTAAAGTATACATTTTAGTTTTATTACACTCTTCCTTTAGGTAATGTATACCATTTTATATTTAATTTAAAATGTTACCATTTCCCTGGGGCCCTCCTCTCAGTGGGGTTATGGGATTCACTGTGGGGTCATGATGGCCTTAGTCATGGACACTGCTCTTACTGCTAGCTTGATATACTTCTTTACTTTTCTCATTACCTCTGATCTTGCTTTAGTATAGATCTACTTTTACATCTGCCATCATTCCTAGAGAATATCTACATTTCATATAATGCTAGAATATTGGTAATAAATTATCCTGCCTCTTTTCTGGGCTTACAGATTTCTTGATTGACTTGTTGTTCAGTTTCTATCTTTTTCCCATCAGAGATGCACTTTTTTCTTGTTTCCTAAGACACTGCCATCTATTCTACCAACCCCTAAAACAGACATTTGATTTTTTTCTTCTCTAAAGAATAGTTTTTCTGGGGCTGATGAAATGGCTCAGTGGTTAAGGCACTTGCCTCCAGTGTCTAAGGCCCTGGGTTCAATTCCCCAGGACCCACATAAGCCAGACCCACATAAACCAGACCCACAAGGTGGTGGCCCTGGTGTTCTCTCTCTCTCTTTCTCTCTCTTTCTCTCTCTCTCTTTGTATCTCTGTATCTCTCTGCTTGAAAATGAATAAATAAAATATTTTTAAAAAAAGAATAGTTTTTCTGAACCTCAAAAGTACAAAGTTTTCTGTCTTTTCTTAGTAGATGTTTCATTCAGAGACAATAAGAGTCAAGGAAAGTTGATTAGCCTGCCTCATTCCAGCACCCTCCTTCACACTTACAACATTTCAAGAACTCTCCCTTGTCCCCAGTATTTACCATGAGCACATAGCAAAAGCCTACACAAAAATGCTTCTGAGTAAGTATGAATTCCCAAAAAAAGACCCTGGAAAATACATTCTCAGAAACAGGTTTTTGCAATGCATTGTGTTTTTATTTGTCACTTGGACTAAGATAGACTTCACAGATGTCTATCCAAACACTGATATAGATGTAATGTAAATAAAGGGAATTTAGTGAAAAAAAAGAGCAAAGTCTACAATCAGGTAGTTTATGGAAGAAAATTACCCAAGGTAAAAAAAATTACCCAAGGTAATCTGGGTGCTTAATCCAATATACTAAATCTTTGAAAGCAAGCTTGAGTTCCAGGAAAAAAGAAACCCTGCCTGAAGACACAGCTTTGGACCCAAAGTGTTCAAAGTGAGGACTGGACCTTGGGTTTCAGACTAGCTTTTTCAGCTTCCGCAGTCACAAAATTCAATCCCAAGAGAAGATGATAGGTTGATGAGAGGCATAATAGATGCTCCACTGACTCTGAGCCTTCAGCTGAATAAATCCTGACTGATGCACTCCCTAACAGCAATCATTTACCATTAGAAATGCATAACAAACAGGAAATATACCCAGAGGTGAGAAATACATGAAGAGAAAGTCATTCAGCAAAACAGATCCTGCCCTTCAAGGAGGTATCAGAAAGGCTCCTTGTGATGGGACCTTCAGGAGGAACATGAATGATGTGAGGGAGCGATGGACGGCAGGCATGTATTTGGCAAATATTTCTAGTGTGGAAAAGAACAGTTACAAACTCTTGAGGTCGCAGGAAACTGTTTTAGGAAGGGAAGGATGGGAGAGCTAATGAGAGGCCATGAGGGAGGTAATCGAAGAGGTTAGGTCATTAACCTTCTTGGGCTAGGTTATGGAGGGAACAGAAGGTCACAGAGGCTTTGCAGGCCATTGTGAAGCTAGAAAGCACATGTCATAAATTTTTACCATACTGCTGTGGAGAAAGCAAAACACAGTCTGGAAAAGTGGTAAGAGGGATTTGATTGCAAGGCATTGCAATATTCCCGAAGAGTGTGGGAATGGCAGTCGGGGGTGGGGAAATTTAGGAGAAAAGTCCATGAAGAAATAGGAAGAATGCCAGTTGAGTCTCGGGTTATTTTGAAGGTAGAGTGTAGGGTCTCAGCCTTCAAAGCATTTGAATGTGCAAGAAAATTGTGAGAAAAAGCTAAGAATGTTGTTGGGATGGAGAGATGGCTCAGAGGTTGAGGTGCTGAGCTGCAAAGGCTAACTACCTGGGTTTGATTCTCCAGTACCCCAATAAGGCCAGGTACACAAAGTAGTACATGCACCTGGAGTTCCCTTGAAGCAACTGGAGGCCCTGGCACACCCATTTTCTCTTTCTCTCTCTCTTTCTCCTTGCAAATAAATAAATCAATAAATAAAGAATGATGTCAAACATTTCACCTGTTAAATCCAATTCATGCCTTCATTCCTCTCCAGGTTGTGGACGATCTACATCTTCATGGCTATCACCCTAGAAGCAGTATGGAAAATCAGTTGTTTGTTACTGTAAGTAGTCAGTTTTATCTTATATTAATCCTTACCTATTCATTTTATAATAGGTTGGGACATTATCTCTAGGGTATATTAGAGATAAATGTGAGCATCTTATTTTTTCACTGCCCATTTTTTAATTTTTCCTTCTTTACTAATGTGTTGATTTTTCTCCAACTTAAATAAAAAGTTTACATTATACATATTAACTCATTATTGATGTCACTAACAATATTCCTTATGCATTATTTTTCAATTCTGGCAATTTTATGTATAGAAATGTTTTCAGTTTTGATTTTGATGTAGTTAAATTGATTATTCACTTTAAAATATTTTTGAAAATCAGAAAAAACATTTAATTTATATATTCTTCAAGTTTTTAATCTATCAATTTTACCCCTGTGATAGAAGAGGGTTTACTAAGCTGATCTTTCTCTAATACTACAATTATAAAGGACAAGGATCCTCCCTAATAATCTCTCAAGGCTAAGAGTTGGGGATTTTGCATGTTGTTTTTTAAAAGGTAACATAACCTTGTCATTTCAGAATCAAAAACTGTTATCCCTACTATTAATACTAACAAACAGAATATGATACTCTTTATTTTAAAAGATGTATTAATACATCAAACATTTGATGTGACTTGAATTGGTTTAATTAGCTAGCTAAAACTAATAAATTATCCAAAATTTGAGCACAAATTGTTTGGTCTTTCTTTTTTAAAGTTTTTTAAACTTATTTATCATTAATAATTAGATACATTGTATGATGAAGTCTTGTGATGGTACACCCATTTTCCTCCTCCCTGTCCCCCAACACACTGGGGGCCCTCCTCACTGGAATTGCTGGACAAAACCATGGGATAGGGGGTTATCAGTTATACAAGCAGTAGACAGTTTTTTGTTTTGTTTTTTTTTTTGTCTGTATTGTTGTTGTTGTTAAGGGGTGGGTGGCAATGTCTCTGGATATTCTCCCCCACCATGGCTCTTATACTCTTTTTGCCCCCTCTTCTGCTAAGTTCCCTGAGTCATGGTGGGTGAGTTTTAAGTCTGCTTTACTGTTGGGATCTTAAGAGTCTTTGGATTTCTGCTTTGGACTATGTTGGGTATCCTCAGTGTCTGTCTCCATTATCCTTTCACAGGTGATCTGATGTGCTGTGGTGTTTCTTTATAAACTCCCAACTCCTAGTACTCCGAAACAGACCTAGCTGAGAGCAATGATTTTGTTTGTATGCCATGCTTTGTGACAAGGTGATTCCAGGCATTTGTATGGATTCTCCATACACTATACTCATTTTATCTGTGACCTAAATAAGGCTTAATTAAATTATTTACTAGCATAGCACTGGTGCATTGACATATTCTTAATTTAGCATGGCCACAAAAAATTGTCAAACTTTTTAAATTTTTCTAAACCTATCTAAATTCACCCCAAAAGGGTTCAGGGATATAGTACATGGTGGTGCACACTTATAATCCCAGCACTCAAGAGATGGAGGCAAAAGGATCAGAAGGTCAACATCATTTGCCAGTGACTTTGAGGCTACCTGGATACTGTCTCAAAAATTATACATATGAATGTATAAACACAAAGAACAAAGTAAGAGTGAAGATTAAAAATTTATAAACATGGGCAGGAGAGATTGCTCAGTGGCTAAGGTGCTTTCTTGCAGAGCCTAACTACCTGAGTTCAATTCCTAGGATCTACATAAACCAGATGCACAAAGTGGCACACACGTCTGGACTTCCTTTGCAATGGCAGCAGGCCCTGACATGCCCATGCTCACTCACTCTCTCTGCCTCTTTCTATCTCTTTCTCAAATTAGTAAATAAAAATATATTTAACAATTTATAAACATAAGAAAAAGTTTCAAAGTAATAATAAATTTTAGTCTAACTTCTATACTAAATGTGGGACTTTCATAGTTCAAGGCCCTAAATCCCTAGGGTTACAGAAATCCTAAATACAACATACTTTCTATTATTAGCACTTTCTATTTCTAATCCTGTTAAACTTCTGCTGTAATGAAAATATGGAGATTTATAAAGCTGGTTCATAGGATCAAATGATTTTCATGTGCCCAAATATTTCAAACTTTGACTCTAGGTTTTGGTTTGTACCAAAAAAATCAAATTCATAATCAACTTATCCTAATTTTTATCAAAATGAAAACATTTACTAAGGAAAGGAAGTGACTGAGAAATATGCTGGAATGTGACCTTTGTCACTTTCTTTTGCATCAAGTAAAAGAGCATCCATGTGGCTTTTAAAGGCACAAATAAAACTTAAGAATTTTAGCTGACTTCTTAATGATTGGATTTGTTCTTATATGACATTAACTTTTCAATCATAAATCTACTTCCATGTTAGAGTCTTGGCATCAGGACACTGAGCAAAGTTTAAATGTTGCCACTCAGAAAATACCCTTTGGTAAAAAGACCTAAGGAATGTCAAATGACCATCAAGTGACCAAGGAAATCATCTGAAAACTTCAACATGTACATTTCTTAAGTATATGCCTTCTCATTTGGTTCAGATTCCCATCTTAGCAAAGGAGTTTAAAAATGAAGACAGATTCATTCAGGACATATTATAAAATGACCTTTTTAGTTAAATAAACTGTAATAAAGATGCTGTTTATGAAATAGTTCAACAAACTCTACCTCGTTATATAAAGCAAAAACATCATTTGTAAGCATAACCTGTTTCAGATGCTCGGTGGTGTCACCAGAATGCATCAGGTGCTTTTACTAAATACTTATTTTTCTATGTTGGCCTAGAAGATAGTAGTTTTTTTCCATGCCAAATTTAAGCATTTGGCATTAAAATCATGATTACATTCAGGTCATCAACCGGGATTATTGCAGCGAAAGTAAAATTGTGGGCTGGGGTTATGGTGCATTTTAAGTGGTTTATTTAAATGCTTCTTCTGGTTGGCTAATAATATCTTTTGGATCTAAAAAAATGAGTCATTTTAAAAGTGATTTTAAAAAATGTACAGCCGTGTCCATAATTCTGATCACCTGCATAACATCTGAGGGTAATGATAATTTAAATCACTTTTAACTGCCACAGCCCAGGTTCTCCTGTCACTCTCAAGCTGAAACACTTTGGATAAATTGGAGAAACTCTAATAATGTTAAATCACTGTGTCCTGCACATGCTCAGAACCAATCACTTCCAAATTTGAGGGCATATAAAAATTTGAAGAGCTTCAATTATTTTAAATCGCCATGTGCAGCGTAAAGAGAGATTTAAAATTGTTGTAGTGCCTCACATTTTTTTAAGTACTTCAGTTTGGAAGTGAGTCAAGTAGCATTCTGGAAGCTCAAGACACATTGGGCTAGTTTGATTCATCAAAAGTAGGAATATATATGTATCTAAAAATCAAGAATCAAATCTTTATAATTACAGAATTTGAAAAGTGGGGATTAAAAAAAAAAACCGTGTTCCAATCAGGAAACAAGAAAGTAAACAAAAAGAAAAAATGTGATTAGTGGTTTAAATCAAAAGGGGAAAAAGGTCCAAATAGCATTTAGAAAGCTGGAAGAAGAAAAAAAAACTGGTTTTCTTTAAACTAAAAACAATGGAATAGATAGCAGAGACAGAAAGCTGACGAAATGCAGAAGGTTCTGGAAGCACAGAAGCAGATTGGGATTACTCCTAGGGAGGAACTGTAATGGGAGTGGCATTTTCTTCACCCTGTTTTTCCTTGTCTCAAAGTATCCATCGAAGCTACCGTCCTGTTTCCATCATGGATAAATGATTGTGCAGCCTTGTGTTTTACTGACTCTTGTCACTGTGTCTGTTTTCTCTTTGTTGGATTGTGGGAGAGGGTGAGCACTTTGACATTTTACACAGCTCAGAGTTCACTTTTAACATAGAAATCCTTAAAGAATCCAAAAATTATATCAGCACAATCGGGCTATTTAAAGATGGCCTTTCTTCAGCATTTTCCATCTTTTCATGTAAGAAAAAAAAAAGTTATGGTCTCCTTTGTTGCCTTTGGGTGTCCTCTTATTTCAGCCCTGTCGCTGCCCAGGGAGCAGAACGCTCTTCATAATTTCGTGTCAGTGAAAACATAATGTCCTATAGTTAGTAAGGGAAAAGGGGTAACGGGGGAAAAAATGAAAGAAAAAGAGCCTGAAGGCACTGGAATAATTAAGGAAGTGCAGTGACAGACAGCGGTGGCAGGTCCTGGGCAGAACTGGCTCCACTGAGCTGAATTAATGACATCAACAGCCCAGTATCTCCATTAACACTTGATCATTAATTATTACCCTCTGACAGTAAGAGCCTAAACCTTCTCAAGAGTGGCCTGTTATTAATCTACCTTACCTGCCCTCCACACTGACACCTCGCCAGTTAGTGGAGCTGGTTTTCAGGACTTGTTTTTCTTTAAAACTTCAATGATAGCTTAATTTACTTGGATAAACAGTGATGACCATTAGATTATAACGTCTGTTTTGGATTATTGAGTTTCGTGTTCTTTCATCTAAGGTGAAGGGGAACCTACCATGATATACTGCACTGACTTTTCTTCATCAAGTTTAGAAGGGTCAAGAGACACCGTTTACCTGAAGAAATTCACAAAGCAGCAAAAAAAGTCAATCATTCACCAGTGTTCACCTACCCATCCCGATTGGGCCAAGAACTTGAATCTCAGGGAATTCCGTCCTTGCATCTAT